>JADRCD010237548.1:0-21200 GCA_019843815.1 Montemys delectorum | reverse complement strand
AGTTGTTTGATATAAAACAATAATCAATTTAACAGTCTTAGGTAGATGCTTGTCTACAGCAATACTGAATATACATACGTTTTTCGCAATACAAATTTTGAATAACTCTAAACATATTAACTGTATATTTCAAAATAGTACATCACTACTAGTATTTTCTTAAATAAACATAAATATAGAAAGTCTTTTTGTTTTTTTTTTTGTTTTGTTTTGTTTTTTTTTTGTATTTAGTAGAGTTTAAAATCTTGGCTCTTACTATGGTACAAGCCCAAAATAAGAACAAATTTTAGACATTGGATTTCATTGTAATAAGGCTGTACTTCAATGACCCTCATATCACCGAAGGATTTTTACCTCCATTGTAGCTAAGCTGAGAGTTGACAGTTATGCTGCATCAAGGAATGAATTGTAGACACGAGTTTTGGATACAGACTTCCTGCTATGGTCAAAATTATTTGACTTGAGTGAGTGACTTTATTTTCAGCCCATAGAGAACAGGTTACATTCATTTAAGAAATGGTGTGTGTATTAAGATGGTCTGTCCATAAAGTCATTCACCAATGAAAAATGTTTCTACTTGGAGGGTGGCACAGACATTAGGTGCAGGTAAGAATCTGGTTCATTAGCTGTGATAATCTGGAAAAGCATTCATCTCAGAGAGAGTAACTTGTAAAGTCCTCTTCTTCAAACTTGATACAAGAGCTACAAATCTCAAGCAAAGCATTCAGTCTTACTCTTTGTTGTTCTCTTTCCTATAAGCCACCTCCCAAGTTAACTGTCTATGTCTCCCTTGGGTATATAAATACTTTTGAAATATATAAGCTGTTCTGAAAACCATAGTATAGTGTAAAAACATGAAATAAACAATACTACTAATAGAGAGGCTGAGATAGGAGAAGCAAGATTTCAAGACCCTTATGTTGTACACAGCAAGACACTGTCACAAACAAGCTGAAAGTGTATATAGATTGTACAATATTGGACCTATTTCTCTAATTACCAAATTAGAGAGATCATTGGATGACAATCAACAAATTTCTAATTCCTCATATTTTTGGATTTCAATCTATTAAGATACTTTGGTAATATTAATTTCATATTAAGATATTAAAAATGTAATTGTTACTTCCTGTTGTTTTTGTTGTAAGAGGTGGAATTAGATTTGTGTGGATGTGTTGAAAGATTACTTTCTTGTTTCTTCTAGGGTATAGTTTTGCTCCTTAGGTTGATGTTTTCCATCTATTATCCTTTGTAGGCCTGGATTTGTGGAAAGATATTGTGTAAATTTTGTTTTTCATAGAATATCTTGTTTTCTCCATCTATGGTAATTGAGAGTTTTGCTAGGTATAGTAGCCTGGGCTGGCATTTGTGTTCTTGTAGGGTCTGTATGACATCTGCCCAGGATCTTCTAGCTTTCATAGTCTCTGGTGAGAAATCTGATGTAATTCTGATAGGCCTACCTTTATATGTTACTTGCCACTTTTCCCTTACTGCTTTTAAAATTCTTTCTTTGTTTAGTGCATTTGATGTTTTGATTATTATGTGACAGGAGGAATTTCTTTTCTGGTCCAGTCTATTTGGAGTTCTGTAGGCTTCTTGTCTGTTCATGGGCATCTCTTTCTTTAGGTTAGGGAAGTTTTCTTCTATAATTTTGGGAGTCTTCACTCTCTTCTATACCTATTATCCTTAGGCTTGGTTTTTTCATTGCATCCTGGATTTCCTGGATGTTTTCGGTTAGGAGCTTTTTGCTTTTTGCAATTTTTTTGACTGTTGTGTCAATGTTTTTTATGGTGTCCTCTGCCCCTGAGATTCTCTCTTCTATCTCTTGTATTCTGTTGGTGATGCTTGCATCTGTGACTTCTGATTTCTTTCCTAGGTTTTGTATCTCCAGGGTTGTCTCTCTTTCTGATTTCCTTATTGTTTCTATTTCCATTTTTAGATTCTGTATGATTTTGCTCATTTCCTTCACCTGTTTGATTGTGTTTTCCTGTAGTTCTTTAAAGAATTTTGTGTTTCCTCTTTAAGAGCTTCTAGCTTTTTACCTGTGTTCTCCTGTATTTCTCTGAGGGTGCTATTCATGTCTTTCTTAAAGTCTTGTATTGTAGGGCTGGAGAATTTTAGAATTAGGAAAAAAAGGGAGCATTTAGTAGAAACGTATAGGTAGGAATGTATACTGTGTAACCTTCATCTGGAAGGGCATCAAAAACCTCTCTAACAGCCAAGAATGCAGACTAGCCAGTTTCAGAAACCTATTGGTCACAAAGCCCCTCACCCCTAGCTAGGTCCAAGAACAAAAAGGCAGAATATGAGCCAGCCATCCAGATGGTTCTAGGGAATGGTCAGCCATAAGGTGAATAGTATAGACTAAACCACAATCTTGTGACCAAACCACATTCTTGTGCATAATGAGTGTGTAGGATGTTTTCCTTATGACCCTGACTCAACTAGAGGCTGGGTCTCTTTAGAATTTTTCACTGTTCTCTTGTTATGTTTCCTTGGTAATCCCCTTACCCCCCTAGTTTGTGGTTTTGCCCTTTAAATACCCCTTACTCCTTGAGTTCATGGTCAAACTCCTCTGGCCTACTAGACTACACGTTCAACCCCAGATCTGGCTTCCCCTGAATAAACCTCATGCTGTTGCATCAAGATCAGTCTCTCATGAGTTATTGGGTGGTCGAGTTATTGAGTGAGGGTCTCCCCAGCTCTGGTGGTCTTTCAGTATCATCGTCACGAGAAGTGATTTTAGATCTGAGTCTTGTTTTTCCAGTATGATGGTGTGTCCAGGACTTGCTATGTTGGGAGAATTGGGTTCTGATGATGCCAAGTAATCTTGGTTTGTGTTGTTTATATTCTTAGGCTTGCTCCCCTCCCCTCACCATCTGGTTATCTCTAGTGCTACCTGTCCTTGCTAAATCTGACTGGAGCCTGTCCTTCCTGTGATCCTGATTGTGTCAGAACTCCTCAGAGTGAAGTTGTCTCTGGGATCCTGTGATTCTGGGATCCTGTGACCCTGGGCTTATTAGAGTACCTGGGAGTACAGCAGCTTCCTCTGGGTGTTGTGGGACTGGTTGAGGAGCTTGGGCCCAAGGTCTACTCAGGGCACTAGCCCAGAGAGCCTGGAAAGAACCTGAGCCTCTGCTGGCTGAGATTTTGTGTGCCTGGTCCTGCTGGTCCCAGTTACTCCAGGTGTTGGGACAGATGTTGTTTCTTCCTCACCTCTGATTCTGAGCATATCCAAGCGCCTGGGAGTGGAGTTTCCTCTGGGTGTTGTGGGACTGGCTGCAGAGCTTGTGCCCAAAGTCTGCTCAGGACACCAGCCCAGAGAGACTTGAAGCTACTGTTTTTATTTTTATTCTCATGCTGTTTCTCTTCCATGTCTATAGAAAATCATGGGGTGACAACTCAGGACACTGAGGATTAGTGAATTATCTTATTTCTCCACTGACTTAAAACTACCAAAATATCTACTCATCTTCAAAGTATCTTTCAACCACTCTCTTCTAAGTGATCTGTTATAGGACAGAGCATCCAGCCAAAGACCATGGGATTAAACACTAGAATAAATACTCATGGCATATATTTGGCATATTTCAAGTTGGATCTGATCTGAAACCTTTCTTATTGCCTAGCTTTCATGGTTCCAGAAAACACTGTGCAAGTAGAAAAGGAAGGGAAACAATTGAATAGTTCTACCTAGCCACAAGACCTTTGAAGCACATAAATGACCAACACTGCATGTTATGTATAAAAGTACAGTATGTGGCACTCATTTTTCAGTGCTGACAGTTGTCTAGCTAGATTTCTTTTAAATTGGATATTTTCTTTATTTACACTTCAAATGTTATCACCTTTCTTGGTAACCGCCCCCCCCACTAGCCCTGAAACTTCCTATCCCTTTTCCCCTCCCCCTGCTTCTATGAGGGTGTTCCCCGACTCACCAAGCCACTCCCACCTCTCTGCCTTCAAATTTCCCTCCACTGGGGCATTGAGCCTTCACAGGACCAAGGGCATTTCCTCCCATTGATGACTGATAACCCACTCAACAGGAATGAAATCATGCCTGGTACCAGAAACCTAACCAGTTTCTCAAAGCAAATTATGTAAGGTTCTTTAGAAAACAATTTATCATTACGACTTGGCTTGACTAGAACAATACCTTACCAAATTCGAAATTGCTTCTCAATACCCACAGATAAGTTTAGATTGCTTGCCTCATCAAAGCCTCTGTTTAGAATAAGTATAGAGGCTCACATAATACAACAAATGGGCACAATGCAGAGATCAACAGATAGCTGTTAATCAAGGCTGATTTGATGCATCTATGTTCTTTCCCCTGCACCTGTATTTCAGGGAATATCCTGGAGGAGGAGTTGAAAAGATTGTTAAGGCCAGATTAGCAGGACTTCTCCTGTCAAACGTGCACTCCTAGAAATGTCTGCATAAACAAGGCAGAAACAATGGTAAAATCAATGAACAAGCTAAAATGGGAGGGGAGACATTTGAGTGGTTCTACTCTTAAATGTAAAACTGCAAGCAGCTATTGACTATTGAGAAAAAAAGAATAAACCTCTACCAAGGATGAGCCTCCTAAGTGGTTATTCACTGCAGAGGAAGTAGTCAGCCTGGAAACTATATACAAAACAGAAAACAAACAAACAAAAAAATAGAAACAAAAAAAAAAAAAAAAACCCAGACTCAGCAGGTTGTATTGACATATATTTACACACACACACACACACACACACACACACACACACACACACACAAAGAGAGACAGAGACAGAGACAAAGATGTCCCTCTAATCTATCCAACCATCCATCCAGCTGTCTATTTGTTATACATTGATCTTGTATCTTAATCTGGTTTAGTAATTGTGGCAATCTTCTTGCCTCACATCCCAAGTGCCCAAGTTTCTTTGCATACTATTGTATACTATTTGCATACTATTGTAATAGTATACCGATGTATACTATTACAAGAAATCTCACTTGTGTGACATTGTAGCATGAAATATTAAAATAACACTCCACACTAGGCTGGCAAATGCACAGGTGGGCCTCTGACCTGGAGTTCTGAAATCTCTCTACCCAGCTCACTAAGTTCCCACAGGCCAGTCATTACCATGCCAGTCCCACCCTTCCAAATTCTTTGGGTGCACTTTTTGCAAACCCACTCTTTGCTGCAGTACTTTTCTCTCTGGAACCCAGTTGAGTCGCTGCATAAAGGAAAGCACCAAACACACAGTTCAGAATCAACAGGTAACTCAATCACTGGGTGCAGCAACTAGTATCCTAATTTTGTAAGCTATAGTAAATATAACTCCTCTGGTGTCCCAATCCTGGGTTATCTGCCATCTAATCCAGGGGCCTCTTGTTAACTACATATTGTCCTCCAAGCTTTACCTGTCCAAAAGCAAGACATTTTTTCTGCCTTTCCTCTTCCTCACCTATTCTTCACCCAGTGATTGATTCCTAGAAATATTTATTCACAGGAAGTCACCTGAGGGCATGATTCACTCCCTGGCAGCCCCTCTTAAGGAAGCAGAATTAGCATCAAAATACAAACAGCACCAGGGCTATCCACAATATGCCACCATGCCCAAATTTCTTAAGAATAATACTTCTGGGTCTTCAATTTTAGGTAACTCAGACCCAAAAGGACCTGCATTTTATGTACTCACTGATAAGTGGATATTAGGAAAACAAAACAAAAAAAAAAAAACCCAAAAAACAAAAAACAAAACAAAACAAAACAAAAAAACAAAAAAATCAAACCAAACCAAACCAAACCAAAACAGAATACCCAAGATACAGTCCACAGAACTCAAAAAGGTCAATAAGTGCCCAAGTAAGGATGCCTCAGTCCCATTTGGGAGAGAGAAGAAAGCAATCACAAGTGTGGGGGAGGGAGGGACTTGGGAGGGAAAGGGGACTGGGTGGGGGCAGTGGGAGGGGGAGAGGAGAAACCTGATCTGGTATTGGGTGAAGGAAAAAGGACTACAGCCCTGAGGGCCAGCAGAAAGAATGGAAACAGGCAACCTCAGGAGATAGAAGGTTGGGGGGACCCTCTAGGCACCAGAGATCCCTGAGGTAAGAAACTCTCAGGACTCAAAGGGAGGGACCTTAGATGAAGTGCCTGACAATAGGGAGAGGGAACTTATACAGCCCACCTGTAAGGCACATGGAAGGCCAGAAGGCCAGGTAGACATTAGAAGCATACTCAGAGTAGAAGTAAGATGTGTGCAGTGAATAGATAAGAGTGAAGCTCCCCTGGAATCCCCCATGACGTAACCAAGAGATAAGCAGACACGACCGAATGACACTGACAAGGCTTAGACAGGGTATAAAAATCCAAAGCTCCAGGACCCCAGGGCATTCGACATGACTCACCTCTAGAGTCCACGTCGGACGCCTCATTGCTCAAATGAGACTGACCCGAACCAGTACATTCGTACTCAGCATCTTCTGCACCAGACTAAGCATCCATCACCGCGTACGGCTGACTGAGCATCTGTATGCCCAGAGAATTGGCATACGCCGGCGGATCAAGAAAGTGAAACCAATCGAGGAGCCGAGACACGTCCGAGCCCGAGCCAAGGAGGAAGACCCCCTCCGAGCACGCCATCAGGTCGTATACCCATGATGACCCTTAGCAAGGACTTTAAGGCATGAACCTAGCATCTTGCCAGGTTCAAGCCGTAGTGATAGTGTTTGACTCTATGATATTTGCAATCATAGCAGCAGTCTTTGGATTAGCTTGTTTCTTGTGGTGTTGTGTGTGTTACGTTGATACTGATAAACCTGAACCTAAATACTAACCCAGTGTCTTGCCTCTGTCTTTATTAATCGGCTCCCCAGACGGCACCAAGCCGTCTGCAAGTGCTCGCGACACCACCTCCAGCAGAAAGACAGGACATCAAGTGAGGGATGAGGTTGCCATCCCACAGTCACATCTCTGACCCATAATTGCTCCTATCTGAAAGAATTACAGGGATGGAAATGAATAGGAGCCTGAGGAAAAGAAGGTCCAGTGACAGGCCCGAAGTGGGAGCCAGCTCAAGGGGACGTCCCAAGGCCTGATACTATTACTGAGTCTATGGAGCACTCACAAAAAGAAATCTATCATGACTGCCCTAGAAAGACTCAACAAGCAGCTCAAAGAGTCAGATACAGATATTTGAACCCAACCAATGGACAGAAGTAGCTGACCTCTGTGGTTGAATTAGGGAAGGCTGAAAGAAACCTGTAGGAGGACCAGCAGTCTCAATTAATCTGGACCCCTGAGATCTCTCAAACACTGGAGCACCAAACAAACAGCATGTACCAGCTGATATGAGGCCCCCAACACACATACAGTGGGGGAGTGCGGGGTCTGTGTTCATTTAGAGATAATGCACCTAACCTTCAAGAGACTAGAGCCCCCAGAGAATTTAGAGGTCAGGTGGGTGGGGGTGGGGGCTATCCACATGGAGACAGGGTGGATGGAGAGGAGGTGGGGGCTGTAGAGCAGTAGGAGGGTGGATCTGAGGGAGGAGAGGGAGGAAATGGGATTTGGAATGTAAAAAATAAATTAATTTGAAAAAAGAAGACAGAAGTTGTAAAATAAAAAAGAATAATACTTACTAATTATACACTTTATTGTTATATACTAAATGTGAGCAAAAAGAAAAACAAGCCATTTAATTTTAAGCTATGAAAGTTTATCTTTGTTGTGGATAGCCCTGGGGCTAATTGTCTTTGATGTTAATTCTGTTTACCTGTGAGGGCCTGTAAACAAGGAATGAGTGAGCACTCAGGTAAACCTTCCCACCTCAATTTGTAGATAAAGGCTAGAGGCTGTGATGGGGTGGGCAAACAGTGGAAGGTGGAGCTGGAGGTTTTGGGAGAAAAGGAGAGTGAGAGAGGATGGCAGAGGAGGAGGTGGAAGGAAAGTGGAACAGAAGCATGGGGCCTGGAGAAACTGCAAGTTATAAGATGGGGAAGATGGTAATGTTGTGGTAGATCTGCTCAATGTAGGCGCACAGCTTGCATTCATATTAATTGAGTTGTGTTTTCATTGCTGGGGCATATTTGGGTTGGAGATTTACCATAACTTAATATAATTTAAGAGATTCTTATGCTTGTCTTAAAAAATATTCCCCAAGATACTCCCAAAAATTTACAGTCTTGGAAGAAAAGTTCCTCTTTGAGGAGGCATCTTGAACTTCTGTCACAGGGCCTGGAAGCCCCTGAGTTGTAGTTGACATTCAAGTATTCTTGAAAACTACATTTAAAGAAACCAGATAGCTTCCTGCTAGCTTCAAAAGAAGAGAAGCCAGCAACAGTCCTAACCTGATATGATGCCTATGGATCATATCAATGACCACCATGGCGTTATAACCTAAGGGTGCAAGAGTGGCTTGTGTACCTTACAAGGAACCAAAGTTCTCTAATTGCCATATATATACATATATATATATATATATATATATATATATATACATATATGTACACATATAATAACAATTAATGAAAAACAAGACAATGACTTTGAAAGAGAGTAAAGAGATCTATAAGGAGGTATTTGCAAGATGGGAAGACATAAAATGATGTAATTATATTACAGCCTAAAAGGGAAGGGAAAACAAGAAAATGTATATAAAAAAATATAAGCCTTCTCTTTGCTCAGGAAAATTAAAAATTAAAAAGATGTGAGCTTTAGCTGAACTTCAATATCCTTCCATTCAGAAGAATCTGGCTGGGAGCAGAGCACAGCAGTAAAATGCTGGCTTAGTATGTGGGAGGCCTTGGAGTTGATGTCCAACAGTGAAAAGAAAAAGAAAAAAGAAAGTCACTTGAGGCTAAAACATTGAAACACTCTGTTAAAATCTGTATTCTTTGGTAATAAGAAATGCTAAAAATACATAAGTGAAACATGTAGCTAAAAATGAATTTGGAGAGGTTACTCATACTTTAAGAACTCTTGATGATCTTACAAAGCAGTATCCTTGGGTTCCTAGGACACACAAAGTGTTCAGACAGTCTGTAACCAATTCCAGAGGTTATGATATCCTTTTCTGGATCCCAAAAGCATTAAGCACATGAAATGTCTATGTAGGTGAATGCATTCAAAAACTCACACACATAAAAGAAAATAAATTAATATTTAAATGTACAAATTTACTTCTATGCAAAAGCAAGGAGAACCCATATGTTCATTTATTGGTATAATCCTATGTATGTAAATAAACATTCCTGTGTATCTCTTTGGAGGTTTTCTATCTGGAATTGTATATGCAGTAACAAGTGTTTGCTCTTCACAAATTACGTGTCTGTGACAACTGCACACTCAGTTAAATTTGAAATATTCTGACTAATGTTTTTATGAATGTTATAATGAGACATATTCATTAAAACACACTTAAAATAACATGTAAATGAGTAAATGACATTATGCTTTTTCTGTTTTTTTATTTAAAAATTAATAAAACTGTTAAAAAGAGCTTTAGTGTTTGGTAGGAGCCTTTCATTATTCTCCTGGACTTTTATTTTATCTGCACATACCATAAAAAAATGGTTTATAACTTTACCTTCCACTGTGAAATTTTTAATTAAGATTTGTGATCATAATGCTTATGTAATCTTTCAAGAAATAAAATTCATCAAAATTAGGTATTTTTAAACTGAGTAAACAATGGGAAATAAAGAACAATGCTTATCCTCAAAGTATCAAAGTCTGATGGTAAAGCAATAGTAACAAAAATACTATATAGCTCTTACCATGATGGGTGGAATAACCAAATGCAGAAGACAGTATGGATATCCAGAAACAGTTAGCAAGCAATATTGCGTATGGTCAACAATTTACTGTTAATTAGTACATTTTCCTAATCTTTTATTATGTTACAGATGTGACTTTCTTTCCTTGGAATACACACTGGAAAAAAAACCCCTAATATTCTGTCATCACACAGATTACATTTCATGATGGGCAGTCATATGAAAGGTAAGCAACATATCCAGCTATATGTCAGACTGTGAAAAGTGTTCCATGTCTTGGCAACCATTTAAGGCATGGGAAAAGACAGCTTAGAGAAACCTGATGGGACTAGACATCATCCCATCTGTCACTCTCTATTGCAATGAGGAGAGAAGATAAAAAGTCAATAAAATGAATTCCCAATTATGTCTCTCCCATGGATTTAGGCAAGCATAGGAGGCATAGATATTAGCAATCAGGATGATTAATAAGCATTTTTGCATGATCTTAAAAATTTCTGGGTAGAAAATAAATAAAGAAAGGGCTGACTACTAGAAATCCAAGAAAACAAAAATAAGTTTCCTTTTAAGGAGCTGTGACGGAGGCTGAGGCAGTCCTTCATTCAGTAGGTAAAGTACTTGCCACATGAGAAGAAGGATTCTAGTTCAAATGCCCTGAACCCACACAAAGCCTACATAGAGTTAGAAGATGAGGCAGGAGACTTTCTGGAGGAATTTTGGAGCCTTGTTGGCATACCTAGCAGTGAAAAACAATAAGATATGAACTGGAATATGGTGAAGTTCAAGATTTGAGAGGAGAAATTTTCCTCCTGCATTATGATATACTCTCTCTCTCTCTCTCTCTCTCTCTCTCTCTCTCTCTCTCTCTCTCTCTCTCTCTCTCACACACACACACACACACACACACACTAAGTGAGAGGATTAATTATTTTGAAGTTTCTCATCTCATAAACACAAAGTATATTCTTGAACATACAATACAGTTTATCCAGATACTAAGGAGAAGATAAATAATCTGTATAATGTGATTTTTTTCGACATTTCTCCACAAAATACAACTATGCCATTTGCTTGTAAATGTAAACACTGTAAGTGAGAAAAGGAATGCAGAAGAAAAGAAAACTTAAAGTATTTAAAGTCTTACTTTTCAATAGAATTAATATCCTTCCTGCTATCATCATTAGCACCATAAGTAAATCTCTCCCTTGCCTGTCAATATGTGTTACCTGGTCTATTAGTGTGCTGGGAAAGCTAATGCATAACTAGTTAAGAGAATACAGCAGGGTTTATATTTGTGCGAGATATAGAGAATTTCCAGAGTGTTACCTATACATTATAACTAAAAGGACCCTTTAAGGGACCAAATTAAGGCTTAGTTCTCAGTCTGTTCTGTTAGGAAGTGGTGGAAGCATTAAGAAGTAAGGCATCCTGAGAAGGGGTTAGTGCTATCACATAACCTTGATATTCATCATCTTTCTTTTGCTTCTTGCCCATGCACTGAGAATTTTTGTCCAATTATTAGCTCTTATGTCTTCTCAGCAGGACAACTTGTTATAGATATTAACTTCTAAGACTGTTAATCAAAGGAAATATATTCTCTCTATTAACTGATCATCTCAGTTTTTCTTTTTTCTTTTTGTAGAACTGCTTTTGGTAAGGTAATATAGCAGACTCAGTTCTGTTCATTCTACAGAGTTCATCCACATGTTCGCTGTGGCCTGTGTTTCCAGTGTAGCTTAAAGCATATGAAATAACTGTACCATATCTCAATTCATAATAAATAATGTAGATGGTAGCTAGATGTCCTTAAATATAATTGTCTTGAGGATCATGACTACTGATAAGGAATATTATACTAACAAAAATGTCAAAGAAATGTTATTATGTTTTACAGAAAAATATTTCTATCATTCCTTTTTTTAATCTTGTCTCATACATACATTGAAAACTTATAATACAAATGAGTTAGATTTCTAGAAATACCAAAATTTGATTACAATGATTAATGAAGTCTTAATAGGAAGATGAAATAATTTTAATTATGTTAAAAGACTTAAAACAGTTGGTAAGAGTTATAGATACTCTGTGATCTTGCAATAAAACTGTAAGCTGAACATCATGGTGCACAATTATAATCCAAGAACTAACCATGACAACACATGTACATCGAGGTTATCATTAGAAACATAGTGAAGGTGGCCACAGTTGAGCTACATAAGATCCTATGTAAAAATACCAACCAAATAAATAAATAATAAAAACCTAAAAACCAGATAAAGCAGAAAGTAATTTACAAAGCAAAACAAAACAAAATACAAATTTACTCTATAACATACCTTGCATGAAAAAAAATTATTTCAAGCTAAAAAATTTCAGAAATTAGTAGATAATCAGAAAAATATTTAACTGTATAAATCTTACATGTAATTAAATGGACTGAACTGAAAATGTAGCTCAATAGAAGAAAGGTAGAGTATTAGATGATGACACACTCTTTGACATCTATGTGCCTGTGCAGAGATGTGCTTGAATACTCCCACACACACACACACAGAGATATACATGCACATACTTAAACACATAAATGAGTGAAGTCCAAATCCAAAATACATTGTGTAGTAAATTAATACAGTTATTATTAAATTAAATTGCACAATTTCATGAATGAACTACTGAATGTTTAATTCTATAATGAAAATTGTGACTGAAAATGCACATTACTGAGTCTGCTTCTGGCAATGGAGAAAGGAACTGAAATTTAAGGCAGTCTTTCTTTGTTCTTGCTGAACAATACATATACAATAAATCAGAAACTTTTTGATATATTACTATGTAGAAGTAATTCTTTCTACTTGTAAGATACTTCTTCTTTTTTATTTAAGACTAACCTGACACTACGAATTTTTTTAGGTACGATATAAATTTTTTGACTTCTGTATGCATTCATTACAATCAGCTCAGGATAAATAGAATATCCATAACCTCAAATTTTATAATTTCACAAAAATTCAAGTGTATTCAAGACTTTTCTTCTATTTCCTTAAATAAACTAAACTGCTATAGATTATATTTACCTTTGAGGATAATTTTTTAATACCAATATATGTAAGGCATCAATATCATTTATAATTTTGGGATTGATTTTTTATTTATCATTATGTATTTCAATCCCATACTTGTTACATGTGACCGTATTGCATGCACTTATGGCTAGATCACATACACACACACACACACACACACACACACACACACACACAGAGGCACATGTACAAACACATACACAAAAGAGACAGACATACATGTGTGTACATATTTGTCACATTTTAAAATATATATCTCTATTGATAAACATTTAGGCATATTCTATATCCTGGCTATTTTGAATATTATCATAATAAACATGAGACTTCATGCTGTTTTTTCACTCTGCTTATCAATTTTCTTTAGGAATTTATAGAGATGAAGAAGTAGCATGAAACCTCACATTAGATGAGCAGCTATAGGCATTGGATTGCTACAGCAAGAGGAAA
The DNA here is from genome assembly GCA_019843815.1 of Montemys delectorum. NCBI lineage: Eukaryota > Metazoa > Chordata > Mammalia > Rodentia > Muridae > Montemys > Montemys delectorum. The sequence continues at coordinate 7,908 of JADRCD010237548.1, read as the reverse complement.
AGTCAGTTTTCATTAATTTTATGACTCTTGCCATAATGACCATAATCCAAGGCAGGCCTCATGCCCAGGAGTAGGTGGCCCAGAACTGACATTTTGTATTGTAAGGGTTTTACTAGTAGGAGAATGCCAGGGCCAGGAAGCAGGAGAGGGTGGGTTGGTAAGCAGGAGGAAGAGGAATGGAACAGGGTTTTGTTTTTGATTTTGTTTTTGGTTTACTTATTTTTTTTTTGGAGGGGAAACTGGGAAAGGAGAGATGATATGACATGTAAATAAAGAAAATATCTAATAAAAAATAAAAAAAAGAAAGTGCACTGCTGGAACTTTAAGTTCAAAGACCTATTGAAGATTTATAGTGAAAATAATCTCTTTGTTTGCTATGGTCTTTCTTTTTAACTTCAGTTAACACCAGAAAACTTTAATAATTACAAAACAAAGCATTCACGTTCCTTGAATGCGTAGTGAATTGGGGTTTCAATGTTCAGCGGAATATATATTTTTTTAAATAATAAAATATAACAAAATAAAAAAATATAAAAAAATCAAAAACTAACACATGAGTTAGATAAGACAAACAAATTGAAGCACAGGATAGGGTACAATAATCAGAGGCCCACGTATTTGCACACTCAGGAATTTCTTTAAAAACACTAAATTAGAAGCCATAATGTATGTGTAGAGGACCTCATACAGACTAGTGTAGACCCTGTGCATGCTACCTCAGTCTCTGTGAGTATCTATAAGCTTTGGTCATGTTGATTTAAAGGGCTTTGTTCTCTTGCTGTAATTCTGTCATTGCAGTCATCCACTGTCTCTTATACTTTTTTCCCTCCTTTCCTGTTGGGATTCCCTGATCCATGAGGGGAGGGATTTGATGGAGACATACTACTTAGGGCTGAGGGTTCTAAGATGTCTCATTTTTATCATATTATCTGGTTGTGGGTGGGTTGTACTTGCTCTTGTTTGCTGAAGGAGGAATTTTCCCTGATGGTGGCTTAAAAAGTCACAGATCTTTGAGAAGAGCAGAATGTCATTAGGAGGTATTTCATTCTAAAATTTCTTTTTATACCAATACTATTTGGTTTTATCACAGATGTCTGGATTATCTAGTGTCTTTGTTATCCAAGCAGTGTCTTGTGTGGGATCCATCTTGTGGAATAGGACTTAAGTCAAATGAGATATTGGGTAGTTACTCCCATATCTTAGAGGTAGGAAACTATGGTTGATCAAATGATTTGTGGTTAGCTTGGGGTCTGCAGTTCATTTTTGTTGGTGTACAGAGTCCTTTAGCAACAATGCTAGAATGTAGGCATGAAGGCCCAAGCTCAGTTACTCCATATTTAATGAATTGTATAAGGTGTTTTCTTCTACACTGGGGCCTTGCTGTCATTTGTCGAATACAGACTATCGTCTTCGCAGCAGCAGCCTATATTTGGGAAGGAGGAATTCCCATGAGAGACTTTTGGCCAACAACTCAATTATTTCTAAACTAATCCACCAACCAAAGAGTATACATGGTGGGACTCATGGCTCCAGTTGCATATGTATAGCAGAGGATGACCTTGTCAGTCATCAATGGGAGGAGAGGCCCTTGGTCCTATGAAGGCTCTATGCCCCAGTGTAGGGGAATGCCAGGGCCAGGAATTGGGAGTAGGTGGGTTGGTGAGCAGGGGGAGGGGAGAGGAGATAGGGAGTTTTCAGAGGGGAAACCAGGAAAGGGGTTAACATTTAAGTGTAAATAAAGACTATCTAATAAAAACAAGGTGCAAGAAATAGCCATTTGGGAGTCTGTCTTCTCCATTATTTCACAATTTGATTTAGATACTGTTATGTATGCATATATACTATGACATTTTTATTATATTAGTTTTCTATAATACTCTTCAGATAGCCCTTAATGTTGGCTGTTTCTCCATAAATTCTATGCATTAACCAGTCCCTGTCTCCATTTCCACTTGATTCTCGAGCACCAGCTTGCCCATGCCAATCAATCCATAGCTATCTATTTTATTTACCTTTTCTAAGTTGACATATTAATTTGCTTTGTACCTACCAGTTTTCTCTATATCTACCTTCAGTGATTTTCATGGATTGTAACTTGGTTATTATTGACTTTATAGCTAATGTGGGTACTAGCGATGTATTTTTGTGGTTAGGTTATAACACTTTCTTTTTTGCATCTGTCTACTAAGATCCTTAACTAGAGTACTCTGCTATGAAGATAAAGCTCTATATTTGATTTGTAGCTAAATATGATATACAGAAGTATTATTATGAAGTATATTGTGGAGTTATTTGTAGTATGTAAATATTATTGTCATGTTTCATTATTTATTCTGCTGCTTGAACTACTACCTGTACCTGGCAGGTAATATAATATAATTTACTTATGGTGTCATTGATATAAATGAAGCATTCTATAATTGAGCTTACCATTTTAAGGATGATCTGTGGATGATAAATGTATGTCAATGTCTATATATGACCATGAATATAACACATTTTAAGCATATACATAATCTTAGTCACTCATACCTGTGCACATATACACAGGCCTACTTAAACAATCCAACGTCTATTCTCAAGTGCTGGTAGAAAAGCAAATTTTGCTCAATAGCTGTGAGGTATACCATCATATGTTCACATTCTTAAACTTCGGTAACAGAATTGAAGAGATTTTTTTTAATCTATGTGAAAATTCCTTTAATATGGTAATTACAAAGTAAAAATAAAATGTTTTAAATACCATAGATTACTATTCATGAAGGATTAACTTGAAAAACATGAGACTTGAAGACAGTAAATTATGTCCAACAAAATGGTGTCCCATGAGATGGCAATAAGAAGTTTTAAGTATAGATAGCATCACTGTTTCAATAAAGAACTCATTAATATACATTATTAATATAGAAATGATTCTTATCTAAACATCTGTTTTATCACTATGCACATAAACTATGATTCTTTCACTTCCTATGATAAAGAGTAGGAAATAAAATATGGAAATTTATTTAGCAATGGCATTTAAATTGCTTTCCTTTTGGTACACTTATTAATTAATATGTATGATGTAGTCTTCTTGAAGTAAAACAAAATGAGAAACTGGCTGGAAGAGATAAATAGTAGGCTCAAAAGAATCACATCAGCCATTAATCAAAGCTATAGCAAGGAAGATTAAGGATGTTTTGCTTGTTTTTAATAAAGATAAAATAATTTACATTTTTATTTGGTTTAATAACAACAAAACTTTGATATGGAATAGGAATCAGAAGTCATACAGCATCTTAAGCCAACAATGAGGGTGCAAGAAAAACAGACTCCATTGTGAAGAGATTGTGAGTTAAATCTTTCCAGTCACAAAGGAATATATGTCAATCAGTGTATTAAAAAGAGATAAACTAGAACAGCTTACATATTTATTTATGTATTTATTCATTTAGTTTTTTGCATTGTGCTGAAGTTTCAACTCGTGGTCTCAAACATGTTAAGTAACCAACTGACCAACATCACCAGCCATTAGATTTTTAGACAGAGACTCACTAGGAAGCTAAGTAAGACTGGAACTTGCTATGTAGTCAGAGTAAACCTTAATTTTGCAGTATTCCTGCATGTATCAGAAAAATGCTGACACTATAAGTATATAAATCAAAACATTAATGTTAAATCTAGGTCAATTAAAATGTATATATATATATATATATATACATATTTATATATACATATATATACATATATATATAAAGTAAGTTGTAATGTTGCACAATCTTTAGGTTCAAAGCTGGAATGAAAAGATGGTATCTGAGATAATTAGAAATTTATATATATATATATATATATATATATATATATATATATATAATAGTTTCTTGTTCAAACAGGGTTTTCAAATATTTTACTGCCATATTTGGAAGAAAATTCATACTCCTCAAGGCTTCCATGTACTATTTTGCACTATGTTCTGTGCATCTAAAGTAGAAACAAGATTCTTTTTTTACTTCATATTGCTTCTTAATAATTCCATAGACCAAAATACTACCCGATCAGAACAGAAAGTATTTAAATGGTAACAAGATTCCTTAAACTTTTAAAATCAGGAATACATTACTATAGGTAATGAAACACATAACAATTCTAGGTTAGTTTAAAAAAACTGCAGAAAATGGGAAGAGAAAGTAATCACAGATTTTGAAAATGAGTAAGTTTACCAAGAGTTTTAACATAGAAGACCATTTATTACTTAATGTAATATAACTACATTATACTTAATATACACTTAATATAAAATATGCTGTATTTTCAGTATACAATGTAATATACAATATACATTTAATATACTACTAAGAAAATGGAGGGGTTAATAGAGTCTAGAAGCAAGCTAGGGAAATTTTAAACATAATTGTTATGAACTTACATGAACAAATAATAGAGAACTGGATAGTAATATTTTAAATGAATAACATTGACAGATTCCAGATGAATTTGATCAAATAATAACATTTGGAAGACAATTCCCATATTTTGAAAATTAGGTAGTATGGGAGAAGATGAACAAACAAAATGCAAAATTTGGATTTTCAAAATATCTTTCTGCATTGTAGAGAACACACACACATGTACACACACATATATACACATATGCAAGGGTTTAGGGATGCTTCAAGGTTGAAATTTTATGATTGTATGACTTAGAGAATGTTTTCTGACTCAGAAGGGAAACAATCATACAGAAGAGATGACAGAGCCAAGAAAAAAATTCAGGGTTTCACATTTGAGCATTCAGTGACCAGTTTAAATGGAGACTGTTGAATGAGACGACAGATTAAGGTCAAATGCCGCCTTCTCCTTGAGCAGCTGGAAATGGTCATTTTTAAACAGGACATAGAGAAGCCTTCCTTCTTGTCAGAGTTATGATGAGCAGTAAATTCAGCATGTAACAGACTGTATCTATGGTTACATTATGGGAGGTTAAAGGATCATGTAGATTACTTAGATACTTAGCTCCCAAGTTATGGATATAACACTTTCGTATTCTCAGAAATACTGTTTAAAAGGAAGGTACTCAGAAGATATCATAAAAGAATGAAGCCAAAAATTTGCAGGGTCTAAGAACAAAGAAATACAAACCACAAAATTCAAACTTAGGAATAAATTCCTTACAGACTTCTCTTGTATTGATGACTCAAGCATTTTAATGTAATAAATATGTTGAAGGTTTCAATTTTCCTAATATGTGGTAGACTTTAGTCTGCACTTATATTACAAGAAGAACACGGACTAAATGTGCCTTATTACACATTTTATCAGAGAAGAGTTTTCCAAAATCAAGTTGAGAACACTTTACCACTAACTCATCCCCGATAATTCTCAGATAGCCAAGGACCATACTAAGATCAAATAAGCCTGAGATATAAAGGGAAAACAAATGCCACTATGCCACTAGAGCAATAAGACGACTCCTAATGACAGTCTGCTATAATTATAGATCAGTGCCTTTCTCAATCACTATTGAAGAAGCTACTCTCCTGCAATAGATGGGACCAAATACAAAAACCCACTGTCAGATAATGTAGAAGTTATGTCTGTTTATTCCTCAGAGTGCCATGCTCCCAGAAATAAGATTCAGACTCAAAATATGTCTATGAATACCTTGGCCATATTCATAATTGACATAATTGTATTCATTTTATACTTGAAAATAAAAGAGCCTTTTATTGGACTAAAATGAGGAATTACAGAGAGAATATCTTGTGTATTGTGTGGATGTAGCACCTGTTAATAATAAATCTGATAGCCTGTGGTGGGAAATAGAAGGTGTTAAATTCAAAATGCAGAAAGAATTCTGGGATAGAGCCAGGCATGAGGGTGTCACCTGGGAAGATGTGATGGGACAGACACATGATACCTGAGCACAGATAACCAGACACATGGCAGTATCAAGATTACAATAAATGGAATAATTTAAGTTATGATCTAGTCAGAGAAAAGTCTTGCAGCATAGTCAAGGTATTTTTTTTTATTATTATTAGATGTTTTCTTTATTTACAATATCTCCTTTCCCAGGTTCCCCTCCAAAAAAAAAAAAAGAAATAAAAAAACAAAAACTAAAACAAACCTCCATTCTCTCCCCTTCCTCCTGCTCATAGCCAATTTATTTATAAAATATTTTGATTCTGATTCTCATTTCTGCAAGCATTGGGATTGGGAGGAAGAATCAGATCTAACTTGTACAAGATAACCTGCTGAGTACATCCAGTCCTAATAAGTTGTCCCAAGCAAATCCCTCTTTTAAGAGCTCAAGGAACCTTGCAGAAGAGGAAGGAACGAGAAGTACAGTAGGAGCCAGAGGGGATGGAGGACAGCTAGGAAACAAGGCTTTCTAAACACAACATTGTCAGTGCACATATGAAGTCGCAAAGACTGTGGCAGCAGGCACAGGGCATGTATGACTTTATGACAGACAAGAGTCACAGCACCGATGAAGAAGTGGACATAAGCCCCCATTGCTAATCCAGAATCTATCTCCAAGAACTCAGAAGGTATGAAAGATTAATTTTCTCCAATGGAGTCTCAGGTCTCAGCTGGGATGCAAAAACAAAAACAAACAAAAAAATCTCTCTCTCTTTTTTTTTTGAAGATGAAAAACTTATTTATTCAATATTGGTATTCATTTAGACAAGTGCCATAACATTTGAATCAAAGTTTTAAAAAGATTTAATTTTTTTTTAAAATTAGGTATTTTCTTTATTTACATGTAAATTTCTCCTTTCCCAGTTTCCCCTCCAAAAAACAAACAAACAAACAAACAAACACAACAAGAACAAACTCCTGTTGCCTCCCCCCTCCCCATGCCTGCCGCCCCACCCTCTCCCACTTATTGGCCCTGGCATTCCCCTACACTGGGGCACAGAACCTTTACAGGGCCAAGGACCTCTCCTCCTATTGATGATCAACTTTTCAATCCTCAAAAAAATCTCTTAAGAGCAGGCCCCCAAGCCCAGCAGTAGAAGGTGAACACAAATTAAACTCTCCGGCATCTTTAGAGGTTCCTTTTTCATAATGTATTTTCTGGGAATTTTCTTTAAACATTACAGGTTATTTGTGTATATATTATGTCTTCCAGTTTTGTGTTTTTATTGGTTCCTGTGGGTAGGAATGAATTAGTTTATCTCCTCATTCATATGTCTTAGTTGTGCATTTTCTTTGGTTCTTTTTCCTTTTTTGTTTTATACTATTGCTTGTTTTGTTTTGTTTTATTGTTTATTTTATTTTAATTTATTATTATTCTATAGAGGGGATGGGATGTCGAGACTGTGAATGGGGAAACAAAATCAAAATATTCTTAATAAGGAAAGGCAGAAATGCTACATCAATAAAAACAAAATCTAAAGGCTTACGGCTTTAGATTTTGTACCACTGGACTCAGTATAAGAGGAAATATATTGTCATGAGTATGCTACTATAGAAACACATGGACGTGATTGTTTTGCTGTTAATGGATTCATTATTTTTTAAATCAATATAATTTCACCAGTTATAGCACGTTTGATATCAGAGATTTTACAGATATTTCTCCTTAAAAGTTTCTTATACAGTAGAGTCATAGAAAGGCACAGTCTGCAAAAACCTGATTCATCTGAACAGTCCCTCAAGATTAAAGGTAAGTGACATTGAAATACAACTTCTTGTACAAATATCTACCATGTGCAAATCTTCCAACAATCTCCAGTCTTCTTGGAATGATGGGCATTCTATGTGTATTTATTCACCTATTATCTCATTTTCCAAGAGTGTTAATTAGCTTATTAAAAATTCTCTCTGTCTCTCTCTCTGTTTCTGTCTCTGTCTCAGTTTCTTTTTCTGTCTGTTTCTCTCTCTCTCTCTCTCTCTCTCTCTCTCTCTCTCTCTATATAT
>JADRCD010237547.1:0-21687 GCA_019843815.1 Montemys delectorum | reverse complement strand
CAGAGCAGGATGGTGCTGGTCACATTGTATCAGAAGTCAGGAAACTGAGCAGGTCAGTGCTGGTCACATTGTATCAGAAGTCAGGAAACTGAGCAGGACAGTACTGGTCACATTATATCCAAAGTCAGAGGGAAAAGGATGCTGGTGCTCAGTCGGCTTTTTCCTTTTTATTCAATTCAGGACCCCTGGCCATGGAATGGTACCACCTACATTGAGACTGAATTTTCCTAACTTAGTTAACCCAATCTATATAAACCCTTTATTGGCATGCTCAGATGTCAGTTCCCATGAAGATTTTAAAACCTATCAAGTTGGGGATCAAGATTAACCACCTTGAGCTAAAAGTGATAACACAAGCCTTCAATCCTAGCACTTAGGAGGTAGGACAGACTTGTCTCTGAGTTCAAGCCCAGCCTGGTCTATATAGTCAATTCCAGGCTAGCCATGAAATATGGGGCTAGAGAGATGGCTTTGAGATTAAGAGCATGGGCTGCTCTTCCAGAGGACCTTGGTTAGATTTCCAGCACCCACATGCCATCACACACCTGCCTATAACTCCCAATTCCAAGAGTTTTAACATTCCCTTCTGGCCTCAAGGGGCACCAGGGACATAAGTGGCACACAGACATACACATATAGGCAAAATACACACACACAAACACACACACACACACACACACACACACACACACATGTTGTACCGATGGCAAGATCTGGGATTTTATTATAGGAAAGAGAAAATAAGCCAGTCAAGTAGAGAGAAGGAAAGGAGAGGAGAAGAGAAGGAGAGAGAGAAAAAGGAAAGAAAAGAAAGCAAGAGAGCAAGAAGGCAAGAGAAGAGAACAAAAGCAAGAGAGAGGAGGAAGAGGGCAAGAGAGCAAGAGCAAGAGAGGAAGAGAAGAAGCAAGAGAGGGAAGAGACAAAGAGCAAGAGAGCTAGGAGGATGCAAACCGCCCCTCATATTGAATGGGGCATGGCATGTCTGGCTGTAGTCAGATGACTGGGGATAGGGTCCAGCTAGAATGCTGGGAGCTTGGGGTACTGTCTGCCTGATAGGATGCACATCTCCTGCGGGGGCAGCTGTGAGGGATTGTGACTGAAGCAGAACCCAAAGATTCAGGAGTTATAACTGAGCTCCTTCTGCCGCCTGCAAGCAGAAAACTGCCCACTGAAGCTCCAGGGCTTAAGGCCATTATTTGACTGAGCCTAAGTTGTCTGAACAGATCACTGTCCTACACTGCCCCCATATATATATATATATATATATATATATATATATATTATATATATGTATGTATATATATATGTGTGTGTGTGTATACATATATATGTGTGTTTCATAAATAATACACTATCTTTGGCAGTCATATTTCAATATAGCTGATTTCCTTGTAAATTTGAATTATACCTCATGTCTTTAAGCACATTGTTCAGATAAAGGGTTTATAGGCTTCTCTAGTCCCCCAAAGTCTAAGGAGGACCCCTTCCCACTCCCATGTGAACACTTCTATCCATGAGAGATGGTGGTGAGGGTGTTGGTCCTAATGAGCAGGCAGAGCTCTCTCTGCTTAAATACCTTGAGCTTAAGTGGGCACCAAACGTGCTGCCAACCTTCTCCCTGACATGAGCACTTAGCTAATTGTACAGAACTTCAGGGCCAGACCTTAGAGAGTGAAGAGGCCTGTCTGGACCCTGTTGGCAGTCAATTATTCCCCTGAGTAGAAAGATGGATCACTTCTGCCCATCTCAGTCCAGCTAATAAGACTATAGATGCTGTTTTAATTCCAAGGCACATAGCTACCCCCAGCCTTTGTTTTTAACCTCTTTGACTAAGGGGGATGCTATAGAAGTGGCATCCAAAGATGGGAAATAGGTGCCAGGTGGGCCCCCCTTGGGCACCTCCCTTCTGTGCATCTCCCTTCTTATCCACTCCCTGGCCAGCAATCAAGACTGGCTGCTTTTCTTGGGCTTTCACTGCCAGGGAGGCAATCTTCTTTCCTGCAGGTTTTGAATGGCCTTTTCTCCTACCAGAGACTTCTCTGGATTTTCTTGTCCTTCTGTGGAATTCTTCAATCCTTGATGGCACTGGAGAGACCAGCACTGCACCTCTGAGTGGAGGGGGAGGAGTTGACTGTATTGTTCTTTCCCTCTGTTTTTGTCTCCAGATGATTCTTTGGTTTTCATTGTCTAGTTTCCCCCATGAGGTTCCTGTGAACTTTTTACTGTGGATGCAACCAGTTCTAAGCTTGGCTTGAAAGTTCAGGAGTTTGAGTAAGTGTCTCCAGCAGTTTGCTGTGTCACGGAAAGGTCGAATCTGCTCTTTCTGTGTGGTTACAGAGAAGCTCTTTGTCTTCCTGTCACCCATTGTCCCAGTGTCTGTCCTGCTTCTTCCTTTGGAAGGGCAGAGAGGATATTGTCCTAAGAAACTACCTCAAGCAGTTAGTTACATGCCAATGCACTGGTCGAGCTAGAAGACACAGTGGAATTTCTAGACATACACAGCCCACAGAAACAGAAGATCCGGGGAAAAAGCAATAACTAATAAGCAGATTGAACCATTGAATTAAAAAACAAACCTCGCCGGGCGTGGTGGCGCACGCCTTTAATCCCAGCACTAGAGAGGCAGAGGTGGGAGGATTTCTGAGTTCGAGGCCAGCCTGGTCTACAGAGTAAGTTCCAAGACAGCCAGGGCTTCACAGAGAAACCCTGTCTCGAAAAATCAAAAAAAAAACAAAAAAAAACAAAAAACAAACAAACAAACAAACAAAAACAAAAAGAAAGAAAGAAAGAAAGAAAGAAAGAAAGAAAGAAAGAAAGAAAGAAAGAAAAAGAAAAAAAAAATCTCACCAGAGAAAAATGATACCACTAGTGGAATGTACTAAAAAGTTAAAGAGTTAACACTGTTTTTTTTTTCGTCCTTTTTCAAAAGTCAAAGTAGAGGTGGCACTGATCAATTCATTTTCTATGCTAGAGTTACCTTATTACCAAAGCCAGACAAGGATGCGGTAGGAAAATAAGATTATAGGCTGATATCCCTGATTAACGTAGATAAAAAATGGTAGACAAAAATCCTAGCAGTCTAAATTCAACTTCACATTTTAAAAAGTCATTCTCTATGACTGAAAATCAATGTATGGCACACTTCATTAGTGACACTGAGGATAAAATTTACATAATCGCCTTCCCATGTTCAGAAAAGATCTGATGAAATCCAGCACTGTTATGTGATAAGCTGTCCATTCTTACCATCATTGTGGACATCCCAGCCAGCACACCTAGGCAAGAGAAGGAAACCAATGGCATCGTATTAGTCAGGGAAAGGAGAGAGTGATGTCATATTTATTTGTTGATAATTCGATCTCATGTACGGGAAACTCTGAAGACCCTCTTGCCCCCACAGCCAAGCAACAGCCTGTTGGAACTGACAGATACATTTAATGAAGTTGCTTCAGGTTGGTGGGCGCTGCACTGTCAGTGTATTCTAAGTGTACTCTTAATTTTTGTTTTGAGACAGGGTCTCATCAAATGGTCCAGGCTGGCCTTGAATGCCCTGGAGATTAATTAAGTAAGCTTTCTACTAGAGGTCATCCTGCCTTGGCCTTCTGAGGAGTTTTTTCAAGAAACTGGCTTGCTTTGGGTTCCCTTTTAATGAAGTTTCTCTGCTGAGGCTACATGTAAGGGCCCATCATTCTGACCCTTCTTCTAGACTATAATAACTGATGAAGAATTTAGGGTTTGGGGGATTTGAGAAGCCTTTGGGGGGGCACGACTGAATTATCAGGATTGAGGAACTGGCTCTGTGCCCTTTCGGGGCAGAGAGACCTGCTCTTAGGACAGTGTCTGGCTCAAGTGAATTTGCTGTGCTCTATATCTTAGCGGTTTCATTTGGAAAGTGATTCTTGAATCTGTTGTATTTGAGGGTTGCTCTTATCTGGTGAGGCTGGGGACTCTATGGATAGATCTGATATCCTTGACCACAAGTCCTCATGCTGCAGTGGGGATGTCATAAAAACCCACGAGTTTATTTCGCAGTGAACCTATAAATGGCTTGATCTTTGTTGAGAGAAATAACCATCCCCCCACATGGTAATGATAGGCCAACTGAAGATGTTTACCAATGCAGCTAGCTGCTCATGAAGTCCTGCCTTCTTTCTTCAGGCTGCCTTCAACAGCCTCAGCTCCTTGCAATGACCTGGGTAACAGGAAGCTGTCCCTTTTTTCATGGTGATCAGCTGTTCTTAAAAGATCTTTAAGCAGTTATTTTTAAATGACACCACTTTCTCTAATATGGAGGCAGATGTGTCCTTCTAACCACAAACATAGGGCAAGAAAAACTCTTCTCCCTGAGGAATACTTAAGTTGCATCTCCTTATCCAGCAAACAGCCTAACTATGAAAAGAGGGAGGCTAAGAAAAAATATCAGGGTGAGCTCCCAGATATGATCCTTGTTAGGAATTGGTTCTAATGCTTTGTCTTAATTCGTCTCCTAAAAGCCACACTTCCAGACCTGAGGGTCCTGGCCCCTAGCTGGCTTTGACTGGTAATAAAGAATTACTGTACAGCCAATGGCTGGGCAGGGAGATGGAGGTAGGACTTTTAGATTGCTCTGTCAAGGGACTGAGGGAGAGAGGGAGAAGTGGAAGGAACCCATGATGGGGGTGGGAGGGAAGCAAGGAGAACAGACTTTAAGGCCTGCTGACTTGTAAGATTCTAGGAAAGTGTCCCTAGAGGCTATTCCCTCATTGGGTCTGGGGTAGCAGAGACGAAATATGGACTAAGCAAATACTAATTCAAGAATACCAGAGGGGAGTGTGTGCTAGCCATGGGGAGGTTTAGAAGTGCCCAGCCATTGAACTAGTCAAGGCATATCAAAATTGGCTGGTGTGTGTGTGTGTGTGTGTGTGTGTGTGTGTTGTGTGTATGTGTGTTGTATGTATGTGTGTGTGTTGTCTGTGTGTGTATGTTGTGTGAGTGTGTCTTTCATTCGTGAATCCAGAGCTCTTGGGTGGGTGCAGAGCATGTGTGCTATGTGCCAGGAGCCAAAGCAGATTAACTAACTTAGCACTACAAGCCTCTGTCTGCTATTTATGTGTTTGTTGGGTGTGACACCTGTGCTGGCTAGTGTCTTGTCAACTTGATATAAGCTATAATCATTTGGGAAGAGGGTACTTCAATGAAGGATAAATGAGTACCCACCAGATTGGCTCATGAGGTGTTTTCTTGATTAATGATTGATCTGAGAAAAGCCAGCTCATTGTGGATGGTGCCTTAATGGGCTTGTGGTCCTGGCTGCCATCAGAAAGTAGGCTGAGCAAACCACAGGGAGCAAGCCAGCCCATAGCATTCACCCATGGCTTCTGTTCCAGTTATTGTCTCTGGGTTCCTTCCCTGGCTTCCTTCATGATGGACTGTGATATAGAACTGTAAGCTGAAATCAACTCGTTGCTGCCTGTCATAATGGCATTTACCACAGCAACAGAAACCATAACTAAGACCAAACCTAACATCTCTGGGGCTCAGTTTGCCTCTCTGTAAAATGGTCTGAATGAAAGACTACCTACCCAGCCGCAGGAGGAGGCAGGGAGGTAAGACCCAGAAGTGATTGCTAAAGTTGGTGTGCAAATCAATATTAGCCCTTCAGTGTGTGGAGGTGGGTCCTGCTGCTGCCATTGCTATGGCATGCTGGGTTTATCAGGGTGTGGACAGGGCCTTTCACAGGCCTGAAAGGCAGAATCATCTCCCTCGTGGTGATACCTGCTAATGCTCCCAAGAGCACAGAGCCAGGAAGACAGGAGGTATCTTTTTGCTCACCATGTATCTGAAAGAGCAAATTCCAAACTGTGGTCTAGCTCTAGGAGGCCACAACAAGAAATCTCTAGCCTAGTTCTATTCCTTCGATCCAGCTAGACTTTCAAAATCTTCTAAGCCCCGCACTGTCCACTGTCCGTATTCCACAAAAGGAAACTTCAAAGAACTGACGAGATGGCTCAGTGGGGAAGGGACTTGCCTTGCAAATGGAAGGACTCCGTTGAGGTCCCCAGAACACATGCAAAACCAGGTATGGCAGTGCAAACCTAGAATTCTAATGCTCCTAGGTAAGATGAGAGTCAGAACAGGAGCATCTCTGGAAGCCTGTGGGCTCAGCTTGCCTGGTGAATATAGCCATGACGAACAGAAATGAGAGGCTGCCTCAAACAATGAGAATGGTAAGGGTAGACGCCTGATGTTTTCTGACCTCTACGTGTGTGCTATGGCATGCGCACATGAAAGAGAATCTGCCCCTGCCATTTCCCCAGGGCTGAATATGCTCAAATGCCAACTCATCTACTTTCTGGAATACTTGGAACCTATGGGTTTTTTTTTTGTTTGTTTGTTTATTGTTTTGGCTTTTTCACTTGTTGACCCAATATCCTGCTATATGCCAAGCACTGTGTAATTTTGCCTGATGAATACTTTGCAGCATGAACAAGCCGGGGATGTCTGCATAGGTCAATGTGATTTGAGCATGAAGGCTTGGCATCAGGGGCATGAGCATCTAACTTGTTGGGAGATAATGGAGGCCTGTGGTACTAGCATATGCAGAGGTACCATGGATGTGAGACAGGAGGATGTCTGAAATGGGAAGGGAACTTTTCTGAGCATCTAGTGCATGCAAACACCATGCAAGCCACTGCATTTCGGGTCCCTTTCCTGATACTCTGGGCAGGTTCTCATTTTGTTTACATCCAAGAGTCCCTGATTTGCAGTTTGGCTAGGGCAAGATCACACAGTGAGGAATTTGTTCTGTTTGTGAACTGATATTAACCCTAAAAGTAACTTACAGCTGCCTGTTCTACAGACTCTAAAAGGCTGATGGACAGATTAGAACTTTGTGTTTGTGGAGAATTGGAATGTGACTGGTCCAGAGCCACATTATTCTAGGCTATCTTTAGCCCCTTAGAAGGCACTTGCAACCCACTTTTGTGTTTGACCTAATATCCCCGTGATGTCAGGGGGATCCTTTGGAATATGTTAACAGATCAACACCATTCCAAGAGCTGTGGATGTCGAGACCTGGAAGGGAATCTTTCCCTGTGTTTCTGTTACCCATCATCCTGGTGTTCATAACTTGATTCATGACTTCCTTTTGTATGGAACTGTAGAAGTCTAATGGAGTTGTTTCCATGCTGTGCGGCAAGAGACTGTGTTCTTCACCTGTGCTCATTCATATTTGGGTTATAATAAGCATCTCTTATTCTTTTAAAGGTGGGAGCTACGCTTGTTGTCAACTGGTCTCAGTGTTCAAAAGTATTTTCTTTCATCCTGGTGGAGGCATCTGTTCATCTGATGCAGTAGACAGGATGTAAGGCTTAATCTTGCCGGCCAACTTGGTGACATTTAGAATCACAATGGGAAAAGGAAATTCTGGCCGTGAAAGTGAGGGATTTGCTACATTAGTTTATTGAGGTGGGAAAACACATCCTGAATATGGCAGCCCCATGATGTGGGCTGAGCTCCAACTGAGTCAAGAGACAAAGGCAGCTGAACACCAGTGTTTACCACCCTTAGCTTCCTGACTGTGGGTGCCACGTGACCAGGCACCTCCTGTACCTGCCACCCCCACCGGGACTTCCCTGCTGTGCCCTGGAAATGTTGGCCCAAATAGAGCACCCCTCTCGGTGTTGTTTTTATCAGGTATTCTGTCACAGCAGTGAGACATGTAACTGGTACGGATGAATACTCGAAAACTGTTAAAGGGGAGAAAAACCCACAAAATTTGTTTTCTGATATATACAATGGTGCTACCAAGAGTCATTTATGTCCCATTTATGCCTAATTACCATATAGTGCAGTAATTATTATGATTAACTAGCTGACAGATGAGTTGGCTGAGCATTTCATTTGATCTAGGAAGCAAGGCACATAGGGGCTCTATCTCCATCAATCCTCCCCCTGTGGCACGGTCATTTGTTCATCGTTTTGGGAAGTGACAAGCAACACTGGTCAGCAGTTTCAGACTACCATGTCTGGTAGAGACGCAGAGCACAGAAATCACAAGGCCTCCCCACTGGTGTCAACGCAGGAAAAATCCATCGGTTTTCCAATTGTTGCTGCCACTGTTCATGAGTCTCCTTAAGAAGAACGGGGATAAGGACATAACTCAAAAATCAAGGTAGGCTGCATCCTGAGGAATAACACTCAAGCTTGACCTCTGACCTTCACACGCATGCACACACCAGGTACATACCACATATGCATCACATATGCATGATGTATGCACCACATATGCATGCACAAACACACATGCTCTCGCTCTCTCTCTCTCTCTCTCTCTCTCTCTCTCTCTCTCTCTCTCTCGCACAATGCAAAGGATGAGTGGATGAGCCAGGTGTGTTCCTCATGCCTGTAATCCCAGAACTCCTCAGGAGACTGAGTCAGAGGCTTTCAAGTCAAGGACCTGCATGGCCTGGGCAGTCCAAAAATACAGAATGAACAGGAGAGAGAGGCGTTTAGGAGGCAGTACTTGAGATCCTGGAGCCTTCTGATGGCTGCTGCACTGGTCAGCCTTGGCAACTGCAGACTGACCTAAGGATGTGAGTGTGGCTTGATGCTTTCTTTACCTCATTTTCAATTATTGTGAATAAATAGAAGAACCTTGCTTTCTCAGCCTATACTGTCCAGTTAAAAACAGAGCTGAGGGGTTTCATCTACCTGTTTGCTTGGGCTAATAAATGATTTCGAAATGCCAGGTAAATGGGAGGTACTTACACACACACACACGCATACACACACACACACACAGAGGTCTAGAAAGACAAATTGTAAGTGCCTGGGCTGTGCTGTCCCTGGTGTGCTTACCCTCATCTATAATGCTGTATTTGTGTAATTGCTGTGCTCTAGTGGCAGCTTAGGATTTCAAATACAATCCCAGTCTCCATCAGAAGAAATGGGAAATCAGATGAAAAATGAACGCAAAGCAATTAGAAACTCTTGCAAATTAGTTTTCCCAATGATCGTTGCCTGCACCCAGACCATGAGATGGACTGCCTCTGGGTTAGTGTGAGCTTGTGTTTACTTGTGTGTGTGTGTGTGTGTGTGTGTGTGTGTGTGCTCTTACTGTAAGTCACGGCCTGGGTCTGGTGTGTGAATAAATGCTATCTTGCTTGGAGATGACCATCTTCCTGCTGGAGGCAGATTTTTCTGTTTGCTCTCAGCGGACTCAGTGGGCAGAGGTTCTTGGCCACAGACTGTATCTGATGACCCATGCCCCTCCCCTCACACCTTTCTCTCCTTTATCCATCCTTGAATTAGATACTGAAAACTTAAAGTGTCTTGTTTTCTCTGTTGGGCAGCTTGCCAGCTCACTTTGTTTGGGGACACTGTTTCTCTTGCTTGATCTATATTCTTGCAAACCTATCGAAATATCCTTTCTTTTAGTTCTGCAAAAGCTAAGGTAAGGTTTTGTTGTTGTTGTTTTCTTTTCTTTCTTTCTTGCCTCCTTTCCCATTTTGTCTTGGAGTACAGTGAAGGTATAATAGGTCTCACCAAATCTTGATACCTTAAGGCCATTTGTGCACCTAATTAGGAGACAGACTTTTTCCCCCCAGAAATTTCCCTTGGGCTGTCTCATGTAAAAGCTACGTTGAAGAGCATATTTGGACATATTAATAAAAGTATTTCCTGAGTGCATGGATATTTTCCAGACTAAGAAGTAGGAGTTTAGGGGGGAAAGGAGGGAATAGTTTAAATTATAATTATTTTTTTGACCAATTTTCCCAATATTACTCCTTTCTTTGAGTGAAAGCCCCACTAATTCCCCCCTACACTCCTGTTTGGAGGCAATTACTCTTGTGTCTCAGATTTGTCTAAAACTTGCTATGTAGCTGAAGATGAACTTGAATAGCTGATCCTCCTGCCTCTACTCCATGAGTTCTGGGATTTTAGGTGTGTATAACCAAGCCAGATGTATGCAGGTCAGGCTACAAAACCCAGAGCTTCCTGAATGCCAGGTAAGTACTCTGCCAACTGAGCTACATTTGGAGCCTCTGCCCAGCTCTTCAGAACCCACATGTATGGTTCACCATTGGCCCACTGGTCCTGTTGTGTCTGGGAGTGGCTTCTTGGGAGATGAGGGGTAAGGATGGAATAGTGTGGGGAGGGCTCAATTTCTGTTTGTTTTTTTTTTTTTTTTTTTGTTTTTTGAGACAAGATCTTGTTACTATGTAGCCCAGGCTGATTCTCCTTTCTCAGCCTCCAGGTGCAGGCATTCTGGTGTGAATCATGCTGTCTGCCCCCTGTACCTTTACTTGTGTAGTTGCAGCTTCAAATGTCTAAGTCCAGGAGCCTCCAGGCTGGCCTGTGCCTCCAATACTCCTCATTTCTTTCGGTATGACATAGAGAGGAAGTTGGAAATGTCATCCTTAGCTATCTTATATCCTGGTAGCTTTAAGATTTCTTTTGTGTGACTTTATAGTTCTCAAAATATTTTTAAGGGTCACCGGAGAAAGCACTTTCAAGAAATGAGATGGGAGAGGGAATGTCTTTGTGTTGGCCTGGAGATTAGTGGCTGATAACAACACAGAAAATAGCTTGATTTCAAGAATCCTCCCTCCCTCTTTCTCCCTTCCCCTCCCCACCTGGGGCCTGGAGATCGAGTCTCATATACTAGACAAAGCTTGGCCCTCAGTTCTCTGTAATTTTGTAAATAAATAATAAGGAATAGAACATTTTAAAGCCCAGATTGATTCCTGTAGGTTCTATTTTGCTGATCTGATACCTTTTTTATTGGCAATCTACTTTCTATAACCCATTCTGTCCCCTGCGGTCCTTTCTTTGGCTCTGATCTCTCTTGCTGAACTTTCAGCCAAGGATCTCCTACCTACAGTTCTTTCTTCATCTCCGATGCCGACGGGTCCCCTGTCTGGAGCAACCACACATACTGGAATGAGTTAGCCACTGAGGAAGGCTGAGATGGAAGCGTGGGGTGGAACCCAGTGAAGTGAGGAAGATTATTTTTACCTCCCACTCCCTCTTCAGCAGTGGATGTTTTCCTGTTATCTCTGCTTTGAATCTAGCTGTTTGATCCTCAAAGTCGAAGAATGGCTTCCACACAGTTTTATAGTACTAGAGATGCCAGCTGCAGCCATAAACTCCTCCAGCTCAGCCGTATCTGCTTGCCATATCCGGAAGATATATTTGGCTGTATTTTCTCCCTGCACACCTATATGTTGTGGCCTCCAGGGACACTCCTCCTGTGCACAATTCTCTTCCCCTTCCTGTTAAGCCCACCATGCATATACAGCTTCCTAGACAGCATGCTGGCTTTTTATTTCTTCTGCAGTTCAGGAAGGGGCACAGGTGTCGCTCACCAGTGCTCTGCAAAGCCTCCCCCCCCCTCCGCCCCCACCTCTTTCTAGAGCTACAGTTAGATCAACAGGAGAGAAGGGCTGTTGGCGGCAGAACCGAACCGGTTTCCCTGAAGCATTTTGGCCACTGTCAGCACAGGAGTGAAGATCCTCTTTAAAGAAACATCTGTGCCCCTCCCCCTCCCACACCTTTGGCTATTGGACTGTGAAGAAAAATGGAGCCCAAGAAAAGTGGAATTTCCCTAGGAGTCTTATGCTAGGGAAAGGGAAAGGCTGGTGGTCCTGGTGTCAGTCCGAGGTGATGCGACTTGTCTCCTGGAAATAGGTTCTGTAAGGTTCTGACACTTTGTGGGAGAGACAATAATGGGCCAAGACAATAATGGCTCAATGAGGGAGCGAACCCTGCACCTTGACCAGAGGGCTGGCTGTAATAATGCATACCTCTCCCCCCCATCACTTCCCCACCCTTCCCACCCCCTTTACCTTCCCCCTACCCACGCTCCTTGGAAGATGGACTTGGTTAATCCCAGGCCCTCATTGTCTCTCTTCACATTTTGACCATACTGCATTGAACCCTGTTCCCTGTGTTTCACTATGACTTTTCTGTTTAATAGACCTATTGAGGATGGATAGCTGAGCAGAACTTCTCAGGGCTGCCAGGGCCTGGGCTCTGACCCTCATAACTCTGCTAACATTTAGAGAGGACAGGAAACAGCCCAGTGTCATCATACCTCATTTGACAGTGTGGTCCGACATCCTTGATAAAAACAAAGGACTTGGGATAGGACAGGTAAGCTGTAAGTCTTGGAAACTTCCGGGAAGAGGGAGATAGGGGAAAGGAAGAGAAAAAAAATCCTGCCCTCTTGTGTTAGGGAGGCGAGGGAGAGAGCGGTGGGGGGGGGGGGGGGGGGGGGGGGGGGTGGGGCCAAGGGCTGTCCTTAAAGAAAGAGTGACAGGCCGGGGAACCAGGCTTTGCCGGTTATCTGAAAGAGACAAAGAAGAAGAGAAGAAGAAAGGGCGCTTTTGCTTAGAGCCCAGCTGCAAATCTGAGTTCAGAGGACACTATGTTCAAGGCTCTTGTGTTCCAGGATGAAGGATTGCACCAGGAACACATGGTTAGAAATAAAAATAGACACAATTTATTAAGAAAGAAAAGGTGCTTGAGAGAATGAGGGTGGGCCAGTGGGCGGAGGCAAAAGCTCCCAGAAGAGGTGCATACCCTTTCCCAGGACATGTGGAGCAACTGCCTCTCCTCATTTCGTTTTTTTTTTTTTTTCTTTCAAAAAGCCTATAGCACCCAGTATTTCCATCCAAGTTCTAACCAAGCCTGACCCTGCTTAGCTTCAGAGACCAGGCACGTTCAGGGTGGTATGGCCATAGAGCTCATTTTGTATCCAGTTGTTTCTGCTCATGCTCATGAGAGGGAGCTGGCTGCTGGTGTTCATTGCAGTCTGGCTTTTTCCTTTTTGGGGCCCGGCATATGAGATGCTCGCCATCACACTCAAGGTCAGCCTTCTGTCTTACACCTCTCTGGAAACACCTTCACAGACATGCCTAGCCGAGTGTCTGAGGTGACTCTAAATCTAGTCAAGTTGACAAGAAGATTAACTATCCTACGACCTAATAAAATGGAAAATTTGCACTCTGCAAAAATCCTGTTGAGAGGGTAAAAAGGCAAACTATGGATGGGGGAGGGGAGATATTTGCAGACTACATATTTGACAAGGGATTTTCAACTGCAAGCTATAAAAAAACTCTTACAACTTCAACCTAGAAAATGGACAAAAGATACCAACAGATATTTCACTGTAGATGAAACCACAAAAAGATGTTTAATATCATGAGCCATCCAGAAAACGTAAGCTAAATTCTTAATGAGCAATAGTTACATCTCTCAGAAGAACTAAAACAATTTCTTAAAGACTTATCTTATTTCTTTAAAGTATGTAAATAAGCATAAATCTATACGTGGCTTTGTGCACAGGGGTGCAGGTGGCCACAAAAGCCAGAATAAATAGGACATGTGATTGCACGGAGCTGGAGTTATAGGCTAGGTGAGCCTCCTTGAGGTGGGTGCTTAGGCTAGGTGAGCCTCCTTGAGGTGGGTGCTTAGGCTAGGTGAGCCTCCTTGAGGTGGGTGCTTAAAGCACACTTGGAGCCTCTGGAAAGACAGGAAGCACTCTTAAGCACTGGGGTGCCCCACCCCTAGGGTGTTTAAAATAGTAAACAACATCAAATTCTACAAAGGTTATAGGGAAGCACAGCTGTTCGTGGGTTGCTATGATGTTATAAAAGGGTGGAGCACTCTAGTAAACAATTTGGGAGTTTCTTATTAGAAATAAACATGTACCACATTTGATAGCTTATACTATAAATTTTCTGTGGATTGTTGACAGGACCTAGAGGAGGAGACTCTTGGCACAACGGTGAACTCTTGTCTGGATTGCATTGGTCTCTCTCTGAGAATGCTTGGGAGGGAGTTTCTAGATAATGTTCACAGCAGTGGGAAGACCCACCTAAATGTGGGCGTCCATATTCCATTTGCTGAAGTCCTAGGCTGAGGGAAGGCAAGCTGGGCATCGGCATCCATCTCTGTCTCCTGGCTGTGGATGCAGTGTGACCAGCTGCCTCACACTCTTGCAGACGCAACTTTCTCCACCACAAAGGACTGAACAGAGACTGAGCTAAGAGCCGGGACAAACCCACTCTTCTCAGATTGCTTTTCCTGGGGTATTTTATCCCAGCAACAGAAAAAGCAATGAATATACCATGCTATGCAGAAATTGCATTTTGAGTATTTATTCCAGGCAAATGAAAATTCACATTTATAACAAGCCTACATGGTAATGTTTACAGCAGCTTTATCTGGTAGAAATAACCCAAATACACTTTATTTCGTAACTGGGTAGGTAAACTATGGTACAGCCATACCATGGAATACTACTCAGTGATATAAAGGAATAAGATACCAATCCATGCAATAACTTGGATGGACCACAAGCAACTTATACAGACTGAAAAATGCCAACCTGAAAAGGTTGTGATATACAGCTCCCATTTACATAAAATTCTTGTAATAAATTAGAGCGATGAAGGATCATAGCTATGCTGATTTTGTAATGCCATGGATCCTGACCGTGGAAATCTCACATATCCACATGAGATGAAATTGCTTAGATCTGAGTACACACAGGGAGGGTGAAGAGGGGAGGGTGAGGAAGGGGATGAAGAAGGATGAAGGAGAGAGATTTGGAGAAATACAGCTAAGGTAGGTGGATTAAATCAACATCAATTTCCTGATTGTGATATTGTATGATAGTTATGTAAAACGTTGCCATGGGGGAAAACAGGGTTAATTGAGGGAGTTCAGGGCATCTCTTTATTATTCTTCACTGTGAATGAAGCAGAATTAGGACCAAAGGCAATTAGAGGGAGTATCATCTGTAATTATCTCAGAATAAAAAGTTGAAAAAAAAAAAAAGCCCATAACACTCATCTCAAGTGAGCAACCTCCATAGAGGACCCCTGTCAGCGGCTAGGACAGAGCCTGTGAGCATCCTCTGTAGAGGACCCCAGCCAGCAGCTAGGGCCGAGCCTGTTCCACTTGCTCTGTGATGTAGACCAAGGCCAGTTCTTCAGGCCTTCAAGACCCATGAAGGCTCAGTCTGTGCGATGCAGCCTGAAGCTGCCCTCCTCAGTCTCTACTGGGAGCTGCAGCATCAGAGGCCCCAGAAGCTTTCCTCATGAGCGAGATCTCTTCCTGGCGTCCCCTGCTGCGGTGGTTAGGGTTTGTACGCCTGTGCTCACACAGGAGTTCGATCCCCAAATACAGTCTAATGGTGTGAAGGGGGTAGAAACTATCCACTTACCACTTATGGTGTCATGAGGTGAAATCTTTGACTTGGTGAAACTTAGATAAGATAATCAGAACGGAGCCGGTGGTTGAATCCTAGCTCCTCTCTAAGCAAAGGCAGAGAAAGTTCCCTAGATAGACACCCGTGCTCCATACCCACAATGGTGCTCTGTGTGACCTCGAGACTCACCAATGCCAGGTAAGGCACTTGGACCCTGTAATTTCATCACTGTGAGCCGAAATAGATATCTTTTCTTTTTGAAATAAAATACTAATTTTTGTTTTTATTTACGTATGTATTTTATGTATGTTTTTATTTATGTATTTATCTGTGTATATGTGTGCCATACCTGGTGCTCACAGAGGCCAGAGGAAGGTATTGGGTCCTCTAGTGTTGGGGTTATAAGTAACTGTTGTGAACCACGCAATGTGGAAGCTGTAAGCTGAACTTGGATCCTCTGTGAGAACAGTAAATGAACTTTGAACTGCCCCAGTTTCAACATTTTTTCATTCTGTTTTGCTTTTAAAGATGGTCAAATACATCTATTTTCCACTGAAGTTTTTGCAATAGATGGTTTCTGTCTTTATTTTCTCTATCTCTGCCTCTGCCTCTGCACCCCCTCTCTTTCTCTCTCCTCCCACTCCTCACCCCCTCTCTCATGTATCCAGTTTGATCCAGTCTTGATGTGTGTGATGATCTTATCGTCTTCCTGTGTCCACGTGGGATTACAGGTGTGCACCTTCATGTCTAGTTTTATGTGGTGCAGGGAGATGGGACTTGAGGTTTGGTGTGCATAAGGAAAACACACTATCTGCGAGCTGCTTCCCCAGCTGTCTAGTCATCTGCAGAGCTAGTATTTTATCCCAATCACTTTAACATTATCAGATGAGTAAATGAGAAAAGTAGATCGTAGCCTGCCAACAAGTTACCCAGCGGTCCACAGACCCCAGACTCAAAGTTCACAGTAGAAACAGATAGGAGAGACAACAATTACCTTTAAAAGGGACCAATCATGCCCAGAGCAGAATCCCGAACACTCCTTCAAGTAGAAGAGGAAAAAGCGATTCTAGTTATGTTCCAAAGCAGAACGAAGACTTCTGAGGTCAAGAGCATGTAGCTGATTCTCCCAGGTGCCATGGTGAGATGAAACTTGGCAATGGTTTTGAAGAGAACATTCAAGAATGTCTTTCTCCATCTATTACTCAGAATAGAAGTAAAATCCTAAAAATAGCCATTGAGAGAATTGGGATTGTACAAACAAGGATCCTCCAGTGTCTTTCCAAGACCTCAGAGCCGCTTTTGGGCACTGGGCAAGATTTTCTCCTTAGATTTCCACAATGGCAGGCCGCTCACTCGGTCAGGCTTTCCCCTTTAAATCCACAAGAGCACCAGGTTTGGAAGCGTTCCCAGGCAGTCTTTAGTATAGTCCACCAGCTGAGCACGGTGGTGCAAAGCCTGCAGCCCCAGTACTCTGATCACCAGGAGAATCCACTTGAGCCCTGTATCAGAAAACAGACAGTGGACTGGGGTTACAGCTCAGAGCTAGAGCCTTTGTCTAACATGCATGAGAACCTCAGTTCAAATTTTAGGCTTCAAAAATTAAAGTGTGTGCGTGTGCGTGCACGTGCATACACGCAAACATAAATGCACACAATGGAATTTACTTTTAAGGTGAATTGATTATCTTTTCTAAAAAGTTAATTTTTATTTGTGTGTATGTACATGTTTCTGTGTGCCAAGTGCAGATCCCAGCAATGTCAGAAAAGGCCATCAAAGGCCGTCGAGTTGGTCTCACAGGTGGTTGTGAGCTACCTGATGTGGGTG
The DNA here is from genome assembly GCA_019843815.1 of Montemys delectorum. NCBI lineage: Eukaryota > Metazoa > Chordata > Mammalia > Rodentia > Muridae > Montemys > Montemys delectorum. Next base: position 4,664 of record JADRCD010237547.1, on the reverse strand, counting down.
CTAAGAGCTGAACTCAGCTCCTCTAGAAGACCAGCAAGCACTGATAGCCACTGATCCATCTCTGGCCTCTGGAGATGTCACAGAACAACAAAGACTCTGGCATTGCTCTCTTTGTGGCATGCTGTCATTTCTACCCAGAAGCCAGGACAGTCAGTGTCCCTTGCCAGATGTGTCTTTATCCCAACTCAAGTAGCAGCTGAAGTCTAGTGATGGTGATTTCTGGAAGTTTCCTACTTAACTATCTGTTTAATTCTTAGAAACATGGTTTTCTTTATCCCAACAAAATCCTATAACATTGAATGTGAGCAGAGGGTTTAAGTTTTAAATCTTTCATTTCTCATTCTCTTGGCTACTGCTGCTCTCTCGAGCATGGCCACACCATGCTTTATTCACTAAGACACCCACCCTGCTGTCTAGGACGTTTTAGTGCTAAGTAATTAAGGCCACCAGCTCATTCCTGATGTCATCACTGTTACTGTGGTCGCTGTTAAACTTAGCATCGAGGTAAGCATTGCCGGGCAGTCCCTTGCTTTCCAGTCACTGTATGTCACTGTTAGAGCCAGATATCACACTAGTGGGTTTGAAGCATTATTAATGCCCAGGTTTCTCTCTTGATTTGTAATGAACCAGATGTAGCTTTCATAATTCCTAGATCAGCAGTGGGTAACAACCACTTCTTCTTTTAGGCTTCTGTGTGTCTGTTTTTGTTCTTACACTGGGTCTTGCTATGACTTCTGTTGTGGGTTTGATTTTTTTCCAGGGAAGATGTGAAAAAAAACATCTTCTCATCCACCCACCCAGACAGAGCATCAATGACAGACCAAAGAGATTACTCTAGCCAAGTCCAGCATGGGAAGCCAATGACTTTATTGGGTTACTTACAAAAGCAGAGAAGACTCAAAGGTAGCTCCGTCACTGAAATATTCACTGTAGTTTGGGTGTCAACTTGGAACATTGTATCCCTGAAGCTCTCTGTACAGCTTGCACAGAGCTCAGGGGGTCAGAGGTCACTCGTACACAAGTAGGCTTGGAGACTTACCTCCCAGGTCACTGTTTGCTACTTCCATGAGGTTGGGGAGTGACCTTGTGAGTTTTGTTAATTTCAGGAACTTCTTGAGACTTGCAAGTTATTTACTTCCTGAGTCTGATGATTCTCTCTCTTAAAGCTAATGTTTCAACTAGAAGGAAATTGTTCTACAGCATTCTTCAGAGATCCTCCTGCCTCAGCCTCCTAAGTGCTGGGTTTACATGGGTGAACATAGCCTGGTCTGAGTCTTATCTGCATGGCAGTTTCTGGTGAATGTACAAAGAATGCCTGCATCTGGCTGCATCGTCAACTGGCTCCTGCCCATACCTGTGGTACATTCTGCCACAGCAAGGAGCTGGTGGCTGATGTTAAATCTATCCTGACCCAGAGGATTTTAAATATGACTTCTATCCATAGCTACTGTGATAGTTGTTTGACTTACAACAACATGCCTTGCTATGCTTAATGTGGGTCTCGATGTCAGCATTTCTCATGGTCCAATCTGTGGTGGGTAGTGCTGACTTTGGCCCAGTAGCCAGAGACATTGCTCTAAACAATTTATATCCCGGCAGAACAGATGCTACGATTTCATTATTGTGGACCACTATCAGCTCTACCCAGAAGCCAGTGCAGCCAGTAGCCCTTGCCAAGCTCATCTCCACCTCAATTGGAGTGACAGACACAGCTTTATTGACGCTGCCTTCTGGAAATTTCCTACTTACCAATATGTTTGATTTTTGGAAACATGATTTATTTTATCCCCAAAAAGTCCCATAACACTGAATATGAGCAGAGGGCTTAAGATAAGGTTTTTAAATTGCTCATTTCTGGTTCACTCGGTCACTGCTCAATAGATGATTCTGGACGTTTAACTGTGGTAATCCATATATTTTGACACTGGTTGAGTTGTTGTACACACCGCATTCCCTGGCCTGTCTGATCCAACATGGCACTGTGCCAGTGGCCGCCATAAACTACACGTTTCCAAAACTACATCTCAAGCTCAAGTTCCAGACTGAGCCCAACTCAAAATATACACAACTGTGCTAATTGGCTAGTGAGGGAAGAAGGCCAGCCAACATCTGGGAGGCTTCGGAAGCTCCCTCTCCGTCTCTCCCCACCTCAGCAAAGTCCCTTTCGAAATGAGGTGGCTTTGAGGAATTTGTTGGCTAGGACACGGTGTAAGGAGCACAATTAAAGCCTCCTGCAGTCCTTCTAAACAGTCAGCTAGGCTTTATTTTACCGGAGGAAGAGTCCTCACCTCCTTTAGGGGGCGTGCATGTGTGTGTTGTATGAACACAGGTGTGTGCAGGTACATGTACACGCAGAGGTTAGAAGAGGGTGTTGGCTGCCCTGCATTCCCCATTGTACTCCTTTGAAGCAGTTTCTCTCACTGAAGCTGGGGCTAGGTTGGCCAGCAGCAAGCCTGAGAAATCCCATCTCCAGTCCCCACAGCTCTGAGGTTCCAGGCACATGTTCAGGCACCCTTGGCTTTTCACATGGGTGGTGAGAATGCAGTGTGAGGTCTTCATGCTTGGAAAGCGAATGTTCTTCCTCACTGGGCTGTCTCCCCAGCCCTGAGGTAGAGGTTTATTTTGTAAAATTTATTGTTATTATTTTAAGAATTATTCATTTACTTAGTTTTTATGTGTTCCGGAATGTGTTCATGTGTGTCATGTGCATGCAGGATTTCCCCAGAGATCAAAAGAGGACATCAGATTTCCTGAAACCGGAGTCATAGTCAACTGTGAGCCAGATCCAGGTCCTTGGCAGATCCTTGGCAAGGATAGAAAACACTCGCAACCACCGAGCCCTATCTCCATCCCTGATTCATTGCTTTCAATCATTTGTATGTGTGTGTGCATATGCACATGACTGCCTGTGTCTGATGAGGCAGAAGTGTCAGATGCTCTAGGGCTAGAGTCACAGGGAGCTGTGAGCCACCTCATGTGGGTGCTGAAGACAAAATTCTGGCCAGATGCAAGCAGATGCAAGCAGATGCAAGCAGCACACACCCTTTCCTAGTACCTATGTTCCAGCCCCTACAGCTTTTCACATCCTCGTCAGCATGTGGGGTTTAGCTTCTGGGAACGCATCCGTGAAAGCAAGCCCGGTAGGAGCCATGACAGTTTGACCTATAGGAGAGAATGTGGGCGTGTGGCAAGAAGAATTGAAAGGTTGATCAATGAGTCTCCCATGCCTTGGTCGTTAGCTGCTTTTGGAGGTTGTGGATCATGTTGTGCTCTATTTCACAGGAAGTTCTGGGAGGGACAGCGTAACATCTAATGCCTTTCTGTAGAGCGAGTCCACTCTACATCGGCAGTGGGATGGGGGTACAGCAAGGACAACAGACCACTATGAAGTAGTCCTTGATTTAAAGGACCTCAGAGTTAAGGTCACTGAGTGAAAGACAAACCGCTGAAAACTCAAACTGTGCCATGCTCTGACTTCTAACATGGGCGTTTCACAGAAGAGAAATGGCAGGGAGTGGCATGATCAGAGATGCCTACTGAACTACATCTTTCGTGACATTTGTGTCAGCAATTATGGAGCAGGGACAGAGGCTTGGGTGACAGGACCCTGAGTGAGAGGGACAGAAGGGTGGGCCACTTCTAAAGAAGCAACAATAGCAAACCTTTCATGAGACTTGCAGGCATGTGTGGAGAGAGGGAAAATAAAGGTCCCTGGGTGAGCTTTGATCATGGAAGCCCTCAAGGCAGGAGGAGTGCCTGGAGTCCATGTAGAAGGCCGCACTCAGGCTTTGGCTCTGCCAACATTACTGACCATCTCCGTGTTCTCAAGGCTCTGAGAAAGCAGGAAGAAATAGGACATAACTCTGCAGTGGGGAGTCACAGGTTATATATGAGAAGTGAGTACAACAGTGGAGTTTAGGTTATTTTGGAATTCCGTATTTTAAAATATATGGAACATTAACAAACCTCAAGCACAAGAAATGTGGGAGAATCTAAAACAAAGGCAAGAGTATTAATCAGCTTATTTCAGGAATATTGGGATACAGCCCCAAGCTTCCCCTTTGGAGTCGCCACCAAATTTTTCAGGCTGAGGGTAACTGAAGTTTGCCAGCCTTGGGAATGGCTTCTTTTCTGAGGCACAAGCATGTACTGTGCAGCATATACTATTTATCCAGATGGTGAGTTTGCAGAGTGAACTGGAACGTGAGGGGAAGCTCCATCTCCCCCTCTCCCCCTTTCTGCTCAGAGCACAAGATCAAGGCAGGGAACACTTCAGCATGGCAGGGGGAGGGAATCACAAGGCCCTACCTCCAGCTCAGGAGCTTCAGACCAGTAGGACTCTGCAAGGGGAGAGAGCCGTTTACTCCTCGGGGGTGTGGTGGAGAGCTTAGGCTATCCATGACGTGGGGACCTGGCTCCACATTGATGCTTCTGCTGGAGGCACTGATTGAGCACAGTGGGTATAAAACTAAAACCAAGAGGTCATGACCATGGGGTGAGGGTCGGGGGACATGGGGCTGGATATGATCAAGATGCAGGGAAGCTGTCAAATAATTAATAACAGCTACTCTTAAGAAAGGAGAGACAAGAAACGGTGCTTTTGTTTGTGGCCACCCCCTTATCTCTGGCTAGCTACTTCATGCTGACTCCATCACTAATGGTTC
>JADRCD010237546.1:0-14710 GCA_019843815.1 Montemys delectorum | reverse complement strand
CTGTGAATTTGGACATATATGATGTTCTATTTGTTTTTGATAATATGGGGGATTACATTTAGATGATTGAATGAATCTCAGAAGATGGACTTTGGACTTTTACCATTTTTGAGACTGTTATAAATGATGTGGATTTTGAAGTTGGACCTCATGTATTTTGCACAATGCTATGTTTAAGTGTGGTCCCCATACATTCATGTGTTTGAACAATCATATAGGGGCCAGTGAGTAGAATGTGCTACATTGAATATCTTTGGCCCAGGGAGTTGCACTGTAATTGTGGCTGTGTTGGAGTTAGTGCACCATTGTAGGGGTGGGCTTGAAGTTCAACCTCATGCTTAAGAGATCCTCCTATTTGCTCCCAAGAAGACAGTCTCTTCCTGGCTCCTTTAAATCAAGACTCAGAACTCTCAGCTCCTTCAGCCTTATGTTTGATGGAATGCCAACATTGCTTCTTGCTGTAATTAAAATGGACCAAACTGCTAAAACTGTAAGCCAGCCCTAATAAAATGTTTGCTTTTATAAGAGTTGCCTTTGCCATCAAATGTTTTCCTATCACTGCAAATGCTAAGATAGAAACCTTCTGTAAGCATTTAATATGGTGAAGCCTTTGCAGAGTTCTATAATCTTCCAGGTCACATAAGAATTAGTACTATGGAGAAACCTTATTAATGTTAGTATGGTGAAGCCTTTGCACACCTCTGTATTCCTTATCATTATGAAACTATTCATACAGGAGAGAATTGTATGAATGTCAGGAATGTGATAAAGCCTTTCTGTTATAAGAAATTATTACAATTATCTCACTACTGATTAATCAGGGTCACAAAAATATTCTCAGAAGCTTAGCTGCAATACCCCATCCCCTTTGTGAGCCAAGAAGTTTTATAACTTCCAAACTTGAAAACCACAAATACCAATGTCCAGTTTAATTTTCATTCCCCCCAATCATGATTTTTTTTCTGTTCTTAATCTATGCCAAATGATACAGAATGTAAGTTTTATGGTCTAATCTTTCACAGACATTTGCTCATGTATGATTTGGAAAAGGAATTAAATTTTCAGGAATATAATAAGAATAATAAAATTTATGGTTTGGAACAATCATTTTTTGGAGAACAAAACATGAATAATGAAAGCTTGCTTCATATTGTTAATTACGCAGGTCCCTAAAACCTGAAGCTTCATATTAGTTTCATATTATGATGAAATTGTGGTTGGAAACAAAATGTCAGTCCTTAGAAGAAATTTATTTTACTTCTTCCCTCTATCTATATATCATAATCATCTTTTAAAATATAACAGAACACATATTGAAGAGAAATAATGCAAATGTAGTCAATGTGATAAAATTTTTTCACAACAGTTATCAATGAATACATAGAAGAACATTCTCTGGAGAGAGACACTCTCAATAAGCAATGGGGTAAACCTTTGCATGTAACAGTAGTCTTATTAAAAGACGTAGAAAATGTCATGAGACAAAGTCATAATTCAGAGAAACTCCATAATCACAGACAGTGTGTAATGGTTTACCCTTTCTGGTTTCTTTAAAAAAGAATAAAATTTAGTATGTAATAAATCTATCAAAGTTTTGTATATCACAGTAGTCTTTGAGAATATTAAAGACTACCAGAAGTATTCTGTGTGGACAAAGAGTTTGGTAAGATCTTAGCCAACACATTTACTTTGATTTACTCAAGATTATTTAATTTTAAAAAAATGTACCTGGGCAGTGGTGGCACGAGCCTTTAATCTCAGCACTTGGGAGGCAGAGACAGGCATATTTCTGAGTTTGAGGCCAGCCTGGTCTACAAAGTGAGTTCCAGGACAGCCAAGGCTACACAGAAAAAACATGTCTCAAAAAACTAAAAACAAAACTAAGCAAAACAAAACAAAACAAAAAAATGTGAAACACATCAAAAATCAATTCTAATTTTATGGTGTCTCCCTATTTTGTTTGCACCTGCAAACTCATGGAAAAAGCCACATAAAGCAAAAAGTAAGGGGACATGTAGATGTCACAGTTCTCTTCAATTACATGAAATACCTCCTTGTAGGTGTAAAATTTTCCAATTGTGTATTAGTACCATTCATATTCGTACAATAAAATATAATGTCTGAGGTAACTTCTGAAACTTTTTAATCTTATTTATGGTTTCAGATGAGTAAGTGGTCACCATGAAAGTAGAAACAAAACAAGTGTCTTTCATGTGGGTGAATGAGAAGAAAATGAGATTTTTAATTGCATATCCAGGCCAAAGCAATCATCCCTGGATCATATACAAACCACCAACAGAAATGCACTCAGCATGTTTTATTCATGTACTTGTACATACTTTTCAAACATTCTTAAAATGATGACTTGAAATTAAAGAAGGCATTGAGAGAGGACTAGGAATAACATAATGTTTTAATTAAAATGTCAAACAATTTTCAATGAATACATAGATAAAGAGGGAGAATACAAGTCAAGAGCACTGAGGTTTGTTAGACTGAAGACAAGTTTCATTCTGGAAAACAACTTGGCAGCTAATCATCTCTTGTAACGCCAGTCACAAGGGATCTGATGCTCCTTCTGGCCTCTGCAGGAACTGCACACAGACATATGCAGACAAGACATCCATGCACCTAAATTAAAAATGATGGAAAAATGGAATTCTCTATAGTTATAACTTAACCCTGAGGCACAGAGCAGTCAGAGCTAGTTAAAATGAACTACTTGTCTGAATTTAAGTGCAGCTGTGGCCATGTAAGGTAGGTTTTCCTGGCACTGTTTATATTAATGGTAATTCTGCTTCCCCAAGAAGGGCTGTCTGGGATGAGGAGTGAATCATGTACTAAGATGACATCATGTGAACCTTCTCCCCATTTTAACTTGTAAATTAAATGCTATAGTCAGTGATTGGGCAATGGAAGAGAGGTGGAGCTCAATTGATTTGAGGAGAGAAGGAGAATGAGTTATGCGAAGGACAAGGGGAGAGAGGAAGACTCAAGTGGAGGAGGTAGAAGGAAAATGGAGCAGAAGTAAGTTCTAAGGGCTCTCATAGCTGGGGAATTAAATAGAGTAGTGGTACATAGGCATGTAGCTTGTATTCTTATTAAGTGAGTTATGTTTTTCTTCCATGGACACATTTTGGAGAGAGATTTAGTGCAACAAATTTGTGGCCATCATATCAATAAGAAATCAACTAACCTGAGATAACCTGAGATGAAAATTCACTGTTCCCTCTCCCCCAAATAATATGGCTTCGACAGAGATTTAGGCTGCAGCAGTGTGTGCATTGAAAACTATCTGGTACTGATGGTCCTACAGAGAACTGCAGAGAGGCTCCCTCCCCCAACCCCCAGACACAGAGCTGTGGCCCAGGCTGGTGTCACAGACTGGAGGTGGACTTTAGCAGCACCATGTTATAATTGCAGGGAGGGACAGGAGACCCTGAAGCACACCTACCTGAAAGTTAGTTTTCAGGCAAACACAGTGAACTGAAGTAGGCATATATACCCAAGAGTGTCCTTCTGCATTCACTTCCCAGTATCCTCATGCCCCTTCCACCATATCTATACAGGAAATGTACAGCCAGATGAGATCTCTTGAGAGCTTGCTGGCGCTCAAGGCTGTGTATGATTAGCACACAAGCCACCTGCAACCCAAACAGAAGCACAGTTGTTGTGGGTCTTTCTACACTCATCCCCTCCTTGTGAATAAGAGAATAGGAGAGCTCTGCAGTATTCTGAATCAAACATCAGAGGGAGTCAAACATACAAAGTGCTCTGGATCAGTAATACAATGATAATAATGATAGATATATAGCCTTTTGATACTTAAAGATGAGAAAAACAATAAATACCTTTTTGGCTTTATGGGATGATAGTTTGAATGGTTTGACAGGGGTCAATTTAAAGGAAATAGACACCTTATCATTTGCTGGAATTGCAATATTTATTTTCTTGATTTACTCTGTATTCTCAAAAGTCAAGGCCCTAGATAAAAAGTCCTTGCCTTAGAAAACAGATTACAAGTAATACTAAATTTTCAGGATTTTATTGGTCCAAAATAAGTAACATAAAGAGAAGAGTAAAGGTTGGAGACAGGAGCTAGAAGATATGATAGAACAGGAACTTCAGAAATTCATAGATGAGCCTGAGCAACAGAGAGATAAGTTTAAGACTTGGCAATATGGCATAGAGGAAACACTAGAACAAAATATTCAGTATTTTATTGGTTAAAATGAGCAACAGTAAGAGGAAAATAAAGCTGGAGACAGGATCTGAAAGAGATGATAGAAAAAAGAATTTGACAGTTTACAGTTCAGAATGAATAGCAAGAAGATACAGATAAAATTTGGAAGCAAAGTCAAAAGGATAATTTACTAAAGCTAGTAAATCAAAGTAAGGCAGATGCTGCAATGTCAAAATTATAAAATATAGAGAAGCTAAGGAAGCTATGGGAGGAGTGCTTATAACAGAAGATACAGGAAATTAGATAGCAGCATGAACAACAGAAAGAGAAATTTAGGACTTAGCAATGTGGCCTAGAGGCAACCCTTGAATTGAAGACACAGGAATTATAGATCAAAATAAGAGACAGAAAGATGAAAATGAATGTGTGAATCAGGAAAGGTTGCTAGAACAAAATATGCTACAACTCACAAATCAAACTGAGCAGAAAAGAGAAAATAATGGGGATTGGAAGCAAGACTTGGAGAACAAATATTTAAAGTTAATCAATCAATGTATAATGGAGAGCAAATTATCAGAATTTCAATATAAAGAAATAATTAAAATCTGGGGTCAGAACCTTGAACAGAGAATACGGAGGAACTCAAGAAACAGGAGGAGTGAGAAAAGTAGAGATAGGAAGCCTGGACACATACCTTAAGGGAGAATTTCAAATTTCAATTAATGAAAAGTTTCAGCTGGACACTAATGATAAAATTAGAGAAAGCTAACCAAATGTTATTAGAAAAAAACTTTATTCTATCTGATTAATATACAAGTAAGACCTCTAGATGATGATTATCACAGGGTTATCACAAATTTGAATGACAACCCATGGATATGTTACAACTGATGGAAGTGTAATTAGTTTTGGAATGTATTCTCCATTTGTAAAACCAATCCTGACTTACTGGACTTTTAAAAATAGAACGTTCCCCAAGAGTGGGAAGACATGGCAAGAGCAATACCAGAACCAGCTGTACATTTACAATGATTCTAATTCTGGAGAGACAAGGCAAGGGAGACAGCAGAATTAAATAATGCCAGGCATAGAAAGATTTCAACAGATCAGCTGCTTGGTGAAGGCTGCTTTGCTGAGGTAGAGATGCAGGCTGTATATGATGAAGAAACTCTGACTTAGTGTCTATTGTCAGCCTTAAAGGCCTTTAATAAAGTCACAGAAGCAGGAAAATGACTTGAGCCATTTACTTAAGTCATTCAAGGTCCAAAAGAACTTCTCTGACTTTTTGCAAAGGCTGCCTTCAGCTGGAGAGAGGAGTGTATCCGATTCAGCAGCAAGAAAAGGGATAATGGAGTATTTAGCCTTTGAGATGTAAATTATGAATGTAAGGAAGTAATCAGACCACTGAGGGCATGGTCAGCATCACTACATGTATGGATTAGACATACAATTGATGTTGGAACTTGCTGATCTGATATGACTATAATAGGAAAGGCTGCCCCTAGATACCTAGAGATGACCCAAAATTTCAAATGTTTTAATTCTGGTAAGCAGGGTCAACTCAGAATTAAATGAAGGGAAAGATAAAGTAGTACCAAAAGGGGCCTATGCCTTCTGGTATATGTCAAAGATGTGGCAATAGCTGACATTTGACTAGGGAATGTAGAGTAAGAACAGACAAATGGAGCAACACCTTACCAAAAAACTCCCAGGGGGCCTCACATTGGGTACAATTTCAGGCATGGAGTGTTCTCTTCCTGAAGATGATTAAATGTCACTTCTTCAAAAACAGATGCTGTGAGACCAGACAAGGCTGAGGCAAGTACTATAGACAATTGAAGAAAACCTAAAAGTGAGCCAAAAACAAATATTTTGGCAATCTACAATTGAGGATCAAAGGCCAAAACTAAGAATAATAGTAAACAATACTGAAGGAATGGTTGAAACTGGACAGATGTCACCAATATCTCTCCAATAGCTTGGCATGTAAGTTGGTCAGTTCAAAAAGTAGACATTCAATTTCAAGGAGTTTGCACATTATCCCAAATAAAGCAAAGTGCCAGTTGGCTTAAATGTACTGGACCAGAAGTTTAAGTAGGAAAGTTGAGGCAATGTGAGGCTGATAAAGCCATGAACGTATGGGGAAGAGATTAATTACAGAAGTTGATAACACAAGTTGATATTCCCTCAGTCTCACATTCTGGACTTGAAACCCATCAAGCTCCTAATAAAAATTTTAAATTAGTTAGCAAATATTATCACACGCAGTTACAGATTGTCCAAGCTGTCCAAAAGTAAGATATATCAGAGGCTGACCACTTACCTCTACTCCAAGGAACCACTGCTGCTAAGACACCAACTGCCTTACCACTAAGTTGGTTGTTTGACCAACCCATTTGGATTGATTAATGGTCTATGACAAAAGAAAAACTACAGGCATTAGGACAGTTAGTCTAGGACCAGCTGGAGGTCATCATATAGAGGAGTCTACAAGTCCTTAGAATTCTATTGTATTTGTCACTAAAAAAAAAAAAAATCTGGCAAATGGAGGATGTTGACAGATCTAAGAGTTATTAGTAAGAGTTTTTTTTGTTTGTTTGTTTTTTGTTTCTTGTTTTTTCGAGACAGGGTTTCTCTGTGTAGCCCTGGCTGTCATGGTACTCACTCTTTAGACCAGGCTGGCCTCAAACTCAGAAACCCACCCACCTCTGCCTCCCAAGTGCTGGGATTAAAGGCACGTGCCACCACCAGTTGGCTGATTAGTAAGATTATTAACACATTGCCTTGTTGCCTAAGGAATGGCCTATCATAGTGATTGATCAGAAATATTGTTTTCTCAAAATTCCTCTACATGAATGCAATAAGGAAAGATAGGCTGTCTTACTACCTACCTTCAATAGAAGTCACCCAATAAAAAGATATCCTTGGAAAGTCCTGACACAAATAATGTTAAATAACTGTATCGTGTGTTAATATTTTATACAATAGCAATTAGAAATTATTAGCAAACAAAATTTCAAATCAATTATTCTATAGATGACATCCTCTTGGCTGATCCAGATATAAATATCCTGGAAACTATGTTTGAGGAAGAAAAAAAATGCATTGCTGGAAATTGCAATTCATCCCTGAAAATATACAAAGAGCGTATTTTATAATTATCTGGGTTTGAAAATAAATCTGCAAAAAGTTATGTTACAGAAGGTGCAAATCAGAAGAATCCAATTAAGGACCCTTAATAATTTTCACATGCTACTGTGAGATATTAACTGGCTGGAGACTTCCCTATAGCTGGCTAACTACAAGGAACAAATGGCTATGACAGTTTAGACTGTAAAACTTACATTCCATATCAGTTGACATAGATCAACTGCATAAGAAAAGCCCCTACCTCTAATAACTGAAACCTGGCAAACTGTACTGTAGCTTAGCATAAATATTTGTGGTTTTTCAAGTTTTAAAGCTCTGTAGCACTCTGGCTGTGTGTGGGGGAGGGGTAGGAGGGGGCCTCACAGTTTAGTTGTGTGTTTTTGGTCCTGCTATATCAGTAACAGCTTGATTACAATGATTCATGACATGTGTCTTGACCTAGTGTTTGATTTTGTTGGATCTCAGTGGACCCCATAACATAAAGCCTTTACCAAATTGCTTATATTCATAGATTTTCTCTTCAGTATGAACACTTCCATAACAATGAAGATGATAAAAAAGTGTTAGTGCAGGATGAAAAGTGAAACAGCTTTAGAACTCAGAATATAGCCCACTGGTTAACACTGGTTATGGCTCAGAGATGCAGAGCCCGGGAAAATACATGTTCTGAGGACTTCACGCTGTTATGGAGAATTGTTCTGCTTGTTGGCTTTGCAATCTTCACTTCCATCTTTCTTAATTTATAAATTTTATAAAAACATAAGGGGGCTTCCAGTCCCTAACTGGGCAGTATCAGTGGCACTTACCATAATAGTGCTTGACCTTTTTCAATCATTGTTGCCAGAACAGATTAAAGATTTGTATTTGACACTGACAAAGAGCTTAAGAGATGAAGATTGGTAGCAATGGCCTCTATCCACCCTTAGAAAGAATTTGGAGAAACACATTTTTAGTAAGGTAATTTAAAGGTTTTTTTAATTTTTTTTTGTGGTTCTAATGTAGAAAACCTTAGAGAATAATTTGGAGTTTAGAAAAGCACACTATTTACATTCCATTTTTTTTGGGGGGGATTATAATTGCAACTTTTCTCCTCCTCATTTTCTTCCTCCCAAATTCCTCCATATAACCAATCACTCACTTCTCACTCTATCAGTGCCAAACCCTACCCACTGTCCTTGCCAATATCCTCCCTTCCTGGATATCCTATCACACTGGCACAAGTGTCTGCAGTTTCAGGTCTATTCTCTACCACTGAGGCCAGATATGCAGTCCACTTTGGGTAACAATATCGCAGATAGACAATAGCTTTAGGGTTAGGCAATAGGTTTAGGGATAGTCCCTACTCTAGTTATTGGGAGACCCAAATAAAGACTAAAGTACCTATCTGATGCATATGTGTGAGGATCTGTGAAGTCATCTAGGAAAGGTGAAGGCTAGAAGGTGAATACAGTAGAGAAATTCCACAGAAGCTTGTGCCAGGGACTGTGGTATTGCTGTGATAAACATGACCATGATATTTTTCGGAAGAATGTGGATTTGGGGACTTTGGATTTGGAAAGCAGTGGCAAGCTTTAAATAGGGCTTATTGTGCCATCCTATGAGGAACATGGAAGACCTTATTACTGAGAGTGATCTGAATTGTGAGGACATGGTGCAAGAAGTTTCAGTGGAGATTTTCAATAATTAGCTTAGAGACTGGTTGTTTATAGTATCATATTGAAGAGTGTGGCTATTTTTTGCCCTTGTCTGAAGAGTCTGCCTGAGGCTAAGTTGAAGAGACTCAAATTAATTGCATTGTCAAAGGAAATCTCAGAAGTGCCCATTGTAGAGTTTGTTCTCTGATTAAGACTTGTGAAGTTCATTTTAAACATGTGTAGAAAACAGTAAGAATATATATATATATATATATACATATATATACATATATATACATATATATATACATATATATATTTGAGTATTAAAGGGTTACTTGGAAATGAAATGGAGCTGAAGCCTGTGTTCAAGGAGATAACAAATTAAGGGAGTAGGACTTTGGGGCAAGATCCTATCAAGGTAAGTTTAGATTCAGGCAAGAGAATTCACATTTTTATTGTCAGAAGGCAAAGCCAAGCAGATCTCTGATTTCATGGGCAGCCTGAACACAGCAAGTCTTAGTTAAAGAAAAGCTTAAAGTCAGGCTTGGTGGACCCCACCTGCTATCTCAGTGCTTAGGAGAGAGTCATACAGATCTCTAAGTTCAAAGTCATTCTACAAAGTAAGTTCCAGGAAAGCCAAGCCTAGGCAGTGAAAGAGTTGGAAAACAGAAAGCTAGTGATAATGTAATCAAAGGAGGGGAGGATGCTCCAACTGGACCGAGAAGCAGAACTTCGGGGCTTTGGACATATGACTCTGGCTTTAGAGTTCAGAATAGAGGGACTACTAGGACAATTGATGCTGGTTAGCTGGAGCTAAGAAATTACTGGTGAGTAAGAAGAGACCAGCACCACTGAGGTGAAATCTTCTGGGAAGTGTTTTCTGAGAGCATAAAGAAGTTGTGTTCCAGAGATAGCCAAGGTTGTACCTCATGCTGCAGCTGGTACTTGGTAATAAGTGAAAGTCAAACTGGTGGTAGTAGTTTTGAAGGCATCATAAAGAATAGCTGAGTCTTGGCCCTGTGAAAGGCCATTTGCTTGGCACCACGAAGAGAGCTATGAGAGGCCTTTGGTGAAACTTTGTTGCATCAGAAGATCCCACATATTTGAGATGTCAGTCCTATGAAATGATCACCAAGAAGTAGAGTGTATCATTTGGAGCTTAGAGTGGTACAGAGGATAGAACTGGAGATGTGATATCAGTCCTTTGGAGGAGCCCAGAAGATTATGTGAAACATGTCCAGACATTGAAACAAGAAGCTGTAACATTGAAGTTGCCTTGGAGGCCCCAAGGTGTTCAAGATGCCAGAGCCCTGAGATACGTGCTGAGGAAAGCTGCTAAACGGGAGTGGAACCAGCCTAGGAGGAAGAATTTTGTTGCAGTCAACAAAGAGGACTTGGAGATCCAAAGATGTCTTGGACATCAGACATGGAGATGCAGAGTTTGGAGTTTGCCCAGCTGGTCTCCTGTCTTGCTTTGGGGACTACAATTAAACTAGTGGATGGATCTCAGAAAAGACCTTAAAATTTGGACTTTTAACCCTGTTCAGACTGCTATAGACTATGGGAGCTTTGAAGTTAGATATAGAACATTATGCTATGTTTTAGTATTGCTCCCATAGACTTATATGTTTGAACAAGCCTATGGGGACCAGGGAGTGGAATGTGATTTTTTTTTTATATGCTTGGTCAAGGGAAAGGAACTAGTTAGAAGTGTGTTTCTGCCTTGAAGATAATGAACTGAACCCTTGAATCTATAAACCAGGCACAATAAAGTATTGTACTTGTAAGAGATACCTTGGTCATGGTGTAAACATGACCAAGCAGTAAAACCCTATTAAGACAACTCCTGAATGAAAACTGGACTAAGAAATGAAGGAAGAAGTTAAAGAATTTCTAGAATTCAGTGAAAATTAATATACAACATACACAATCTCCTGGAACACACACAAACACACAGAAAAATGAATGTGGTGCTAAGTAGAAAGTTCATAACATAAAATGCCTACTTAAAAAAAATGGAGACCTCTAATTCTAGGAATTAAATAGCACACCTTGAGGTCTAGAACAAAGGAAGTTGAGTAATCACTTGAAAAATGGAGTAGATATCAAAAATTATCAAATTGATGGCTGATATCATTAAGAACAATAGAGAAGAATGCAAAGAAATAATGAAATATAGAGTTGGTTCTTGGAGAAAATCAACAAGATAAACAACCCCCTGTTAAAATTAACTGAAAGATAGAGAATATGCACATTAATAAAACCAGAAATGAAAGCTGGGCAAAGAAACAGACAATGAAGAATTCCAGAGAATGATAAAGACATACTTTTAAATCCTGTATTCCACCAAATTGATAATTCTAAAAAAAAAAAAAAAAAAAAAAAAAAAAAAAAGGATAAATTTCTTAATAGGTTCCACTTATAAAATGTAAAACAAAATAAGATGAACAACTTATATAGACACATAATACTCAGAAAAAGCGAAGTTGTTACAAATCTGGCAGGGAACCCAAACAATTTAAGGCAGAATACTACTAGAATTTAAAAGAAGGTAAGCTGGGAGCTGGTGGCACACGCCTTAAATCCCAGCACTTGGGAGGCAGAGGCAGGCAGATTTCTGAGTTTGAGGCCAGCCTGGTCTACAGAGTGAGTTCCAGGACAGCCAGGGCTACACAGAGAAACCCTGTCTCAAAAAAAACCCAAAAATAAAAATAAAAAATAGAAAAAATAAAAAAAATAAGATAAATGACAATGCTACTCAAAGTGTTCCACAACATACAAACATAAGAAACATTATCCAATTCATTTTGTGAAGCTATGGTTACTCTAATATCAAAATAATATAAAGACTCAACAATGAAAGAATTTGAGATCAATTTTTCTTATAATCATAGATATATGTACACTCAGTGAAACAAACTAAATACAATAGAAAACACATCAAAAGATCATCCACCATGATCAATCAAATTGACTTCATCTCAGAGAGACAGGGATGGTTCAACATAAAAATGTTAGTAAGTGTAATTACCAATGTGAATAAAGGATAAGAAAAAAATGATCATTTCATTGATGAATAAAACAAATCTCTCACAATGTGCAATATCACTTTATGATAAAATACTTAGAGTAAAAAATGATAGAAGACACAAACCTAAACATAATAATGACAATTGAGAGAATACATCTAGTACATCTTAAATTTAATAGTAAAAATCTCAAAACAATTATACTAAATCAGGAACAAGACAAGGTTGTTCATTCTCTCTACAGATATTCAACATAGCACTTAAATTTTTAACTAGAGAAATAAAACAACAGATGGAGATCAAGGGAATACATTTTAGAAAGTAAAAAGTAAAATAATTTGTTTTTTTTAGATGATATGATAGTATGTATCAGTGAACCAAAATACCACAAGACAACTCCTATAGGTGATAAACACTTTGAGCAAGGTTGTTGGATACATTATCAATTAAAAAACAAACAAATACAAATCAGCAAACTTTCTAAACAAAAATAACAAAGTTACTGGGAATAAAGCAGTGAGACAACACCTTTCACATTAGCCTCACATAATGAATGTTGGAGTAATTCTAAAATACAAGTGAATGACTTGCATGGCAAATTTCCCATAAAGACCTTTAGTAAACATATTGTTTGTCAGAAGTTAAACCATACATGACTTGATCAGAAGAGTCCTGAAGAGCATTTTACCTCAGATGAAAACTAGCTCCAATAATAGGTGACAGTGGGACGAGGCATAGGGTAGCATAGATCTCCACTGCTGGCAGCAGCCTGTCTAGTTCTTGGCAATTTATCCTCTGATTATCTCTTGGGTTCTTGGAATATCAAAGTCTTTGTTTCTTTTGTTAGTATTCTAGTTTTGAAGGCATGTGGCTGTAAAAACATTTAGGTTTAGGTTTTGTTGTTGTTGTTGTTGTTGTTGTTGTTGTTGTTGTTGTTGTTGTTATTGTTGAGACATGATTTCCCTTTGAATCTCTGGCTATCCAGGAAGTAACTGTAGACTAGGCTGACCTCAACCTCAGAAATCTGACTGCCTCTGCCTCCAAAGTGCATGGATTAAATGTGTATGCCACCACTGCCCAGCAAAATGTGTAGTCCTGGCTGGCATTGAATTTGTGATCCTCCTGCCTCTGGATACTTCAGCAAATCCTACTGGCATACACCACCACAATCATATATATATATATATATATATATATATATATATATATATATATATATGTTTTTTTTTTGAGAAGCCATTAAATTTGTAAGGGAGAATACCAACAAAATAAAACATTAAGATATAAAATGAATATTTGGTAGGCCTGATATTTTTTCTTTGTGTAATAGGATACTATTGACTCAGTGGGATCATCAAGAATAATGGTGGCTTCCACTTTTATCATGTACCATGTGGTTATATAAACTAAAGCTGTGGTAAAAGCACATGGCCTATGCTATATCTATGATATCATTATCAAAGAAGTACATTAAGTCACATGATTTTTCTATCTTATGTGGATCCTCAGATAAAACTTAGAATAACCAAGTATGTAGTGGTTTTGTGTTCTATGTGAACTCAGTCCCATGGTAAAGTAAAGGTATTCCCCATCAGAGAATTTTGAGTTCTTGGATAACCTACTTTCCACTTTCCTTGGGGCAGGAAAATAGATGTTGATATTATGAAAATGAGGATAAGGAGGGGAGATAAGAGAAAATATAGAAGGTGACTTCACATAACACAACAAATTATTTGCTCTAATTCTGAGACTAACTCTAACCATGATATTTTTTCTTTTTGTAATAGGGATACTATTGATTCGGTGGGAATATCAAAAATAATGATGCCCACCTTAACCATAATAACCCTTTGCCTAATCCTGGGAATTACCCTAAATCTCTAACCCCATCTTAACCCCTTAATTTCCTAATCATCCTACCTTAGCAAACCTTATCCTAGTCCTAACCATAACCCTCTAATCGCCCACCCCTAATTCTAACCCTGCTTATTATTGAGGATATTTTTTAATATTTATTTATTTTATGTGAGTACACTGTAGCTGTCAGATACACAAGGACAGGGCATCTGATCCCATCACAGATGGTTGTGAGCCACCATGTTTTTGCTGGGATTTGAACTTAGTACCTCTGGAAGAGCAGTCAGTGCTCTTTACCTCTGAGCCATCTCTCCATCCTGGGAATATTTACTAATTATATCTTTTGAAGTGAGAAACTCTCCTCTAATCTTGATCTTTTAAGATGTTCAGATCCACCTTTGATTTAGGATATAGATTCTTTTGGCAAACATATATATGTTGATATGGGATTGAACCTGGTAATCCTTCCGTTTTTTGTACTTGTCCTACTATTTTTACTAAACAAAAGAGATTTGATTGTTTTTTTTTTTAAACTGGCATTAGTAAATACTTATTTATTCAAAATTCTGGTATATACTAAGATCATCTGTAATATCCTGCAACATGAAATCAACCAGTCCTTGATTTTTCTAATTTCCCTCGGCTGATATTCTTTTTTGGGACATTCTATTAAATGCCCTTTTTGTGTACTTAGAGAGATTCATATTCTCTATAATTTGAGATATGTTTATCTAGAGAACTTGTACTAATACAAATGTGTTTTTCTCCTCTTTGCCACGGATGAAGATGTGCCGTCTCATAATAGCGCTCAACAGTGTTTCTCTTGTGTTTATGGCATTTCTCCCAAGGTTGTT
>JADRCD010237545.1:0-35851 GCA_019843815.1 Montemys delectorum | reverse complement strand
AAAAAAAAAAAAAAAAGAATAATGTATTATCTAGGCTATAGGCTCTTGAATGTTTTTGTAACAAAGAAATAATATTTGAGGAGATAATGTTTATCCTGATATTAATAATCCTGTATATCAGGTGTTTACATTATGACTCATATCCGAGCAAAATTATAGCTATGAAGTAGCGACAAAAATAATGTTATAGTTTCTGAGGAGCTGCATCAAAGGGTCGCAGCATTAGGAGGGTGGGGATCCTAGGCATACTCACTTGTCTCTTTTCAGCAGAGGAGCTGAGATCCCAATTCAGCGTTAGTGTAACACCATCCAAAAAGACAGCATGGACTTTGTTATCGGAGTAGGCAAGGAATGTCCCCACGCTTGGGATGAGGGACTCCTTCAGAAGCCCAGGCAGGACACTGCTGACATTTACTCCAGGTGCCTAGAACCACGTAAACAAAGACAGCGTAAGACAGAGCTCTCCATGAAGGAGACTTCAATACGTATTGATGAACTCTGGAGCAACTCAGGAGTCTAAGTCAGAAGTTGACAACTACAGAACTCTTACCCAGACATAGTTTATCTTCTCAAGAATTGCACTGTCTACCAAATTGCCAAAACTGTCTACCTAATAAGATTAAATTCTTCTATCTCTGAAAGCTACCATTTCTGCTCTAAACTTTACATGGGCAAAAATTATGAATTGTAACAGCATATAGGTCTATAATCGAGTGAGTATGGATCTAGAAATCAATGTCTAAGAATCATTTCCTCTATGGCAGAATTAATGAATTTACTTTTACATTTATAAAAATGTAAAATATTATGGTTTATATTGAGAGTACTTTTATATAAACTCAAAATTTGAGCAATCCCCATCTCCCCCTCTTCATTAGAACAAAGAAACAATCAGCTGAACTATGTAGTGAGCTCAAGGCCACCCAGGGCTATATATCAATATTCTGCATCAAAAAGCCAAAGGGGGATGGAGTGGAGGGAAGCTTGTACAGCTCTGTGATAGAAGTGTGTGACTGGCATGTTCTAAGCCAGGTTTAAATCCCTACACGGTGGGGGTGAGAGCTTATGTAGATAAAGTTATCTAGGACACTGAAAGTATAGCACAGGGACACAGGAGATGCCTAAATCATAGAGCATCTGCCATATCTGCAATGGCTGGGACTTAAAACAAAGGATACAGTAGAAGCCAGGTTTCCCAGTCTGTCTATGGGGTAGGTATTCTTTCTTTCCCCTCCCTCCCTCTCTCCCTCTCCTTCCCTGCCTCCTTCCTTCCCTTCTTTGTCTCCCTCCCTTCCTCCCTCCCTCCTTCCTTCTCCCCTGCCTCCTTCCTTCCTTCTCTCCCTCCCTGCCTTCCTTCCTTCCCTCCATCCTACTCTCCTTTCTTTCTTTACGTTTTCTGAGAGAGGGTTTATGCTGGCTGGTTTTATGTTAATTCAACACAGTTGAATGATCAGAGAGACGGGAACCTCAATTGAGAAAATGTCTTTATAAGACCTACTTTTTCTAGCCCCAGTCCACTGCTGGTGGGGCTACCCTTGGGCAGGCGGTCCTGGGTCCTATAAGAAAGCAGGCTGGGCAAACCATGATGAGCAATTCAGTAGGCAGGGCCTTTCCATGGCCTCTGCATCAGTTTCTGTGTCCAGGTCCCTGCACTGTGAGTTTCTGCCCTCACTGCCTTTGATAATGAATTGTGATGCGGAACTGTGAATGAAATAACCCTTTCCTCCCCAGGTTGTTTTTGGTTATTGTGTTTCATCGAAGCAATAGAAACCCTAAATAAGTCAGGGTTCCTCTGTGTAGCCCTGGCTGTCCTGGAACTCATTTGTAGATAAGGCTGGTCTCAAACTCAGAAATCTGCCTTCTTCTGCTTCCCAGGTACAGGACTAAAGGTGTGTACCACCACATCTCAAAGGAGGTATTTTCTTGAATAAACAAATTTATAAAGAATTTCTCACATGATTTACATGAAAGCAGTTTGAGTGTGCAAGTATTAATCCAAACAAGAAAACAACTAACAATCTTGCTTTTCACATACCATTTTCCAGCAGCACACATGGTAGTTGTGGCTTAGTGAAAGCCTTATCTTGGCACAATGTTTAAGAATTCTGTGAACATGAAAAACATTCCCTAAATGTTTGTAAATAATGACATTTTCCAGTAGTTCCAAACACCCGCCAGTTCTGTGGTGCACTGTTTTAGCAATATCCTGAATGTCATGCAACAGTTTAGATGACTATGGCAACTCACTTTCCCAGAAGGGTTAAATGCCTTCTGCCCACCACTTAGCCAGCTAAGGCTACTCCTCGGCCTTTTAGCAATGAAGGAACACCACAGATAATTTTCAGGTGCTCTTTTAATTCACTATTGTGCTTTCTTAATCAAAAGAATTTAAAAAGAGGTGAAATAAAGAACCAACTCATTCTTAATCTTAGTACACTCTCATAAAACTTCATTACTCTGAAAATAAGAAAGTGGGAAAATTTCAACTGTCTCCTCAAATCTTCACCTTGCCTGTGGCGAGCAGAAGGGACACTATACTTATCCAGAGAACGGCACGGTAGTCCCTCTCAGGACCTGCTCACTTACTAGGATAGTGTCTCTATACTTAAATGCTCTTGTAATGGCATAGAGCATTTTTTAAATTATGAGACCAGAAAGCTTGTCAGATTATAGCAAAGACACATATCTCCATTGTACCATGGAGCCTTAATCTTACGAGAGAAAACACATCAAGGTGTTTAGATGTATGATTTTTTTGGTCAGATGAACATCATAACTCACCTGGTTGCCCGTTTAATCAGAGAACGTACAGAGAAGAGATTTCCTGGTCTGTCTGGAGGAAGGTTATTTACATAATAAGTTTTCTCTTCTCTCTGAAAGTATAAAACAAGCAAAGAAACAAAATCTGAACAAATCTGACCCTTATTACTTAACTTATTTTTTCCTTGAGGCATGTATACATGCACCCCTGGCTGTTCGTATTATGTTAATTTGGGTCTCTCAATTGTTATAATTTGTGAGACCCAAATTAACACAATACTTAATAATTTATATAATTGGTATAATTATGTTCAACATATATCTGAGAGAAAAGATCCTTTTTAATTGGACAAAAAGGGGACAATGTGACTGTTTGCTATTATGTTAATTTGGGTCTGCCCCCAAAAGCTCCACCCACTAAGAAATCCTACATAAGCACCTCAGAGATGGTACCCCTGCAAAACCAGGCTACAGTCAGGAAGGACTTCCCACCCTAATCCATGGGCTGGATGCAGGGAAAAGGAGTTGAAAAAACAAACAAACAAAACAAAACAAAGCAAAAAAAAAAAAAAAACAAAAAAGCCAAACCCCAAATCCCCGTGCACCACAATCGCGAGTCCTGAGAAATTCCACCAATCCTCAAATTGGAAATGTCTGCCCCCAAAAGCTCCACCCACTAAGAAATCCTACATAAGCACTGTCCTTTGTCCAATTCCCCATTGCCTACTCCCTGGAGCAGAGGGGAAGTAATGTTATATAGACAGCAAATTTTCCATACTATGACTTTAGAAAGAGCTTTATATCAAAAATCTTGAGTTTTCATAGTTAGCTTACCTTTTCTGACTCTTCTTGACTTGAATAATATGTAAAGTAGTTGCCAAAATGAGCCCCTTCTGATTTAAAAACTGATCCATCTCCAGGAAAAATCTCTATTGAGTTTACATTTTTATGGGTAAGCCTAAGGTAGAGAAATAATGGTTTTACTTTCTTTCTTTTTTTTAATAAAAAAAAATTGTATTTACTTAGAAGCATTCAGAATGTCAACAAAACAGCCGCAATTTTTTTTGCAATTACAGAGTGGTATTCAGTTAACAGAACAACAATTATCTTCATATAAGCTACATCAGAGACAACTGAAGATGGAATAAAAAAAACCCAAAAATAGAACCAAAAGGAAAAAACAAAACAAAACAAAACAAAAACCAACTACTGTCCCCATATATAACTAATTTGTGCTGTGCACCAACAAGAACCTGCTTTAAATTTCCATGCCAATTTACAATCCCCAGACTGTACCAGGCAAGGTTAGTGGCTATTGAAAATACCACCAGGACAGGGCTATCTAAAGACACATTTGGTAGTGTGTTAACTATACAAAAAAAGACACTGTACAGTTTAAAAACAAATCTTACACAGCCTTACATTTCAATTTTTTTGTTTAAAAGGAGTGAGTTGTGTACAGGGGGGTTAAATGCTTTATAGACAAGAAAAAAAAACTGCGATAGAACCAACTTATCATCATCATCTTCTTCTTCATCTTCGTCTTCTTCCTCCACTTCCTCATCATTTTCCTTTTCCTTCTTTTTCTTGCTCTTCTCAGCCTTGACCACCCCTTTTCGCTGCATCAGCTTTTCCTTTAGCTCTGTAGGCAGCAATATCCTTCTCGTACTTCTCCTTCAGCTTGGCAGCCTTCTTCTCATAGGACTGCTTGTCATCAGCTGCAGTGTTGTTCCACATCTCTCCTACTTTCTTTGTAACATCACCAATGGATAAGCCAGGATGCTCGCCTTTGATTTTGGGGCGGTACTCAGAACAGAACAAGAAGGCCGAAGGAGGCCTCTTGGGTGCATTGGGGTCCTTGAACTTCTTTTTGGTCTCCTCTTTGGAAGGGATATAGGTTTTCAATTCTCTTTCATAACGAGCCTTGTCAGCTTTTGCTATATCTTCAAATTTCCCCTTTTCTTTAGCAGACATGGTCTTCCACCTCTCTGAGCACTTCTTGGAGAACTCTGAGAAGTTGACAGAAGCATCCGGGTGCTTCTTCTTGTGCTCCTCCCGGCAAGTTTGCACAAAGGATGCATATGAGGACATTTTGCCTCTCGGCTTCTTAGGATCTCTTTTGCCCATGTTTAGTTGATTTTCCTCCGTGAGGCACAGAGTCGCCCTGGTACTGTCTCTATGGAGCTCAATGTACTGCAATGGCTGTGAGAGCGGGAGCCAGACCATGGTTTTACTTTCTAATTAAGACTAAGGCATGCAGGAAAGCAACCATTAAGACAACGAAACCCCAAACAAACAACAAATCAAATAAAAACAGAGACGTAGGTAATTCTGAACTGAAGAGAAACAGAACAAAGTGCCTTTTGTGTTTATATCAATAACTAAAGTCAGAGCTTCTAGAATTCAGACTCCTCTCTTCATTATCTCCAGTGCCAACCAGAGTGACTGGCACATAAAGAGTCACTAAAGCAACGTTGATAAATAAAGTTAAAGACCACAACTGCTAGGTTCTAAAAATAAGATTCTTCTTCAATAAATATAACTGGTGTAATCAGTCCTGATGGGTGAGATTAGCTATCCTTGTAAGACATGACCAGAAACACATGTGGCAGCCAGGTATGCTCAAAGCATTCCATATACAATTACTGAAAATTATTTTTATTGGGATAGATATAAAAGATACGTCTCTCGTATCTTGTTGGGGCCATCAAGATGACTTGATAGGTAATAGCCCTTGCTGCCAAGCCTTATGACTTGGTTCAATTCCTGGGACCCACATGGTGGAAGGAGAGGTTGTCCTCTGACCTCCACATGCATGCCGTAGCACACATGTGTTGACAGCCCCAATAAAAAATAAATGCAATTTAAAAAAAAAATACTGTCAAGAGAGGGTGGGCCTTCATACAAGACAGGAAAGCCTCTGGCAACCAAAACCCATCAGGTGTGCTTTTCAGCATTAATCATGGAAATAAGACTGTATCCCGTCGCTAGACAGTAACTCTGTTATAGGGAAGGGAGAATTCAGTGGTGTAGTGTAGGCCAGGAAAATGGAGCAGCCAGCCAGGAAAGGAAAGATTTTCTTTGACTGAATCACCCGTAGGCTGACTCCATGCTCACTAGGTAACACAACTAGACCTTCTCAGGTCCAGTGGCCACCCTAAGTCTCTGGTACATTCCATTCAGTAGCACATCTGAATCTCAGTGGCTTTGCAGCTGCCTCGTAGTCTTGTAAACTTGGCTAACATGAGTCATAAGACCTCTGTGCACACTCATACAATTAGTTCTGTGACCTGCAAAAGTAAAGACAAATCACAGCGGCCCAGATGACCCAGCAAAACCATCTGTTTATAAGAATCGGTCTGCAAGTGTAGTCTCATTCCAGAGGTCTTCCAGAGGTCCTGAGTCCAATTCCCAGCAACAATATGGTGGCTCATGACCATCTGTAATGGGAATCTGATGCCCTCTTCTGGTGTGTCTGAAGACAGCTACAGTGTACTCATATACATAAAATAAATTGATCATAAAACTAAAAAAGAGAAACAAACAAAACCCACAGTGCAACATGGGAAGAAGCTTTACCTGTATGTAACGCCCTTATACCACACCACCTTCACAAGCTCAGGATACGAATACTCTTCTGCATCAGACTGTCTCTGTAAAAGTGAGTCACAGAAGTTCCACCTGTGAAAAGTAAACTCTGAGAACTAACTCTGCTTGTTCAAAATAACTGCCATTAAAAGTCAACAAAACAGTGCCGCCATAGTGTCACTCCCTGCCTTACTCACCACAATCAAAGAAAACACAACGCAATGTGCACCAGAGACACTTCAGAGCAAGTCCTACTTTGCCATGTATCTTTACAGTAGTTCTCAGTAGCCCCACTAATGGATCTCTGCAAGCTATAAAATTAAAGTTTTCCTAATCTTGAAAACTGAACCTGAATTCAAACAATAAATCCTCACTGAGATGTCTACAGTAGGCCAGCCATAATGGTTCACACACTAAGAAGTTAATTTCTCCCAAGGCAGGTATGTCTTCTGCCCCCACTAGAGACTTCTTATGTGACAGTGTAATAAAACAGTAATCACCAAGTCTAAAGAGGGAGCCAGTGAGTGCTATGGGCATGAATAGGACTAACGTATCAACAGTCGGTGAGCCGAGCACCCCAAGGAATACGTCTTAAGCTGAGACAAAGGAAGAAGTGTGTGTGTGTGTGTGTGTGTGTGTGTGTGTGTGTGTGTAATGCTTCTCCTGGAGCAAAAAGCAGGGCAGGGGCAGCAGGGAAGGACAGCCTGAGTGAGCACAAGTTCAGCAAGCACAGGAAAGTCACGGACAGGAAAGATGGCAGAGGTGAGGGCTGTAGAGAAGACAACCAGATTATGGAAAACTTGATGAGCCGTGCTAAGGAAAATGGATTTCAACCTAAATCCAGTCAAAGAAACATTTAACTTAGGAGCATAAAACCTTTTCTGTCACATATTTATAATCCTGGAATTTCCAGTTTTAACTAGATATTTATGGCAAGCTCAAAAACTATTCCATTATTTTAAGTGTACACAGAAACAACCTAGGATCAAATTTCAATTCTACAAGTGCTAGTGATGTGAGTTGCTTGAGTTCTTTATCATTTCTGGATTTGAAGTTCCTTCTACAAAAGATCATGGTAGTTCTTGTAACAGGGTTACTACACCCAATACATAAGCACAAAGAATTCTTTATCATTTCTGGATCTCAAGGTCCTCTACAAAAGATCAAGGTAATTCTTGTAACAGGGTTACTACAACTACAGTCAATAAATAAGCACACCAGTGTATCACAGTAAGTACTTTGTAAATGTTTTTTTTGTTTGTTTGTTTTTTTGTTTTTCGAGACAGGGTTTCTCTGTGTAGCCCTGGCTTTCCTAGTCCCAGAACAGACCAGGCTGGCCTTGAACTCAGAAATCTGCCTGCCTCCCAAGTGCTGGGATCAAAGGTGTGTGCCAACACCGCATGGCTTGTAAATGTTATTTTACAAAGAAGTTACTGTATCATTTATACAAAGTTCATGTTGCAAATTTTTAACTATTATTCATCTTTGAATGAAAGTAAGTTTTTGACTAGCTATGAAGAGGTTTTCATATACTGAACCCCTTTGAAAAAGGACAGACCTTTAGTCAGTTAACTAAAAAACGGGTAGCCTTGGGGTTGATATCAAAGAAAGAAGCCATAATCAAAACTCTGGAGGTCCCTGCTCTCGCAGGTGGGGTCATGGGCTCCAGTGACCAGACATAGATTCCCCTCTCGGCTTTCTCTCAAAGAGTTCTGAGTAAGCTCCTGCTCTTCCATACTTTAATGAGCCATTTAGGGACAGTGGCCATCATGAGCTACTCAACACTAAGGAGCGATCCAGTTTTATTTTGCTCTATGTTGCACTTAATGAAGTAGCTAGTGTCGAGTTAACCTTCCCCAAACACTTAGTGTATAAACAGAGGAGGAAATGCCAACATCTGTGCCAGGGAAATGATTCACTATCCTTTAAAATTAAAGATTTCAGTTAAGTAAGTGAGCTTAAGAACAGCAGATGTGGCGGGGATGGTAGCTCATGCCTTTAACCCCAGCACTTTTGGGAGGCAGGGGCAGGTCAAGGTTATATAGTGAGACTTTGTCTCTGAAAAACAAAAGCAAAACCCAAACCGAGTGATGCTTAGGGTAAGGACAGTTCTCCCAGACCTTGCTCTCTATAACAAACCATTCTTGCTTTACCTGTGCATGTGTGGGGCAGGGCAGCTGAGTAACAAGGCCCTGGGAAGGACAGAAACCTCTCGTCCTCTTTCTTCAGGATTGTCAGAAGTCACAATGCTACTTGCAGGGAAATCTGCATCAATTTTAGATGCAACATGAACTTTGTTATAAAAATTAAGTGCTAAAGACAGAGGGTACTTCCACTCCTCTGGACAGGAGGCAACAGACCAAGCCTGCTTTACCCATGCGTACACACATCTGTGCTTCGTGCCTCTGGAGGGCAGCTCCTCCTTCCCCTCAGTTTCATTCATACAACACATGTTCGCTGAAGCGTTTTTAGATTTCAAGATCTGGGAATGAGGTTCATTTTCTTTATTCCTTAATCTTTGTCCTGATAAATTTCCACATCTGCAGACTTTTCTGGTCTTCTCAACTAGTTTATCTTCTGGGACCTGATTCTTTGTTTCGGGTAGTATTCCAGATGAATCTGACCTCTGGCTCACTTTACACAAAAAATGTACTGTAAATTCCTGCTGCGATCTGGGCAGGCAAAGGTACGCGTGTCCATCCAGGGATGTTATCTTCACTATGCCACTGTCCGAGTACGTGGTGCAGTCATCTCTGTCAAGGCTGGGCCATTCTACTTCCGAGAAATCGATGAAGATATGCTGAATTGAGAGGGAAAAGAAAACATGGTATTTTCTGTTAATGTTCAATTTTACCATACTTTTGATATTAAAAGAGTAAGGAAGAGTTTTCATATTTGTGTTTTTACAACCTAGAAAATGAAAACTGGAGTCAATATATGGTTTTACAGACAATACTGGGTGCTAATAGTATTTCTCTTAGAAACACACACACACACACACACACACACACACACACACACGATGAAAGAAGATTAGCACTAAACTTACTCTGATTTAAAATGTTCAATGAATTAGGAAGAGATGGATTTGCAGACCACTCATCCCAAAAACCTAATGTGAAAAGCTGTAAGGAGATGAAGGAGAGCCTGGGCTGTGCTGGGCTGTGCTGTGCTATATAAAAGTAATTGGAGCTTACGTGCTATAGAACAAGTGTGGAAGTCAATTAGAACACAACACAGAGAACACCAAAATAAATGCAGCATCTTTAAAGTGTCACGAGAGCTGGAGAAAGGTGAGAATCATTGTTCAGGGTGGCTTTGGAATTACCAGAGGAACTGAAACGTCACAGGAAGCACCTGCCCTAGTACGCAGGCAGCACATCGTGACCTAAGATACATTCTGAGAGGCTTTAAAAGTCGTTTCAAACAACGGAAATACTCAAAAGTAGGCTGACCTTAAATTAAATAGCACACTAAAACAGTTAACTCTTTCTATATGCTTTTTCATATAAGAAATCAACCGTACTGTACTGTACACAACAGTATTGTGATCAATTATTGTATATAGTTTAACAGTTCAACTTCTATCTTTATTAGACCTTAACTAAAGCTGTTGTTTAGAAAGCCTCTTTACAGAGCCATCCATGTCAGAATACTCATCTCAGGGGCAGTGACTGATGGCTAACCTGTGTAAGGAGGGTCAGGGAGGCTCTTGAGCCATAGTCCAGTGGCCACACTACAGCATCAGCAGCAAATGACCCCGTTTCAATGAATGTGGGTCTTCAAAAGACACTGGGAAACAGCCCTGTGGAGTGATAGCTCAGAACATCTGCCTGCTGAGGTATGGATAGGAGTGTCCTCCACAAAGGTGTAGGCGCTAAGGGTGCGGCCTCCAGAGAGTAAACTGGATCATGAGCACACTAATGTCCACAAAGGATTAATCCACTCATGAGTTCTCAGATGAACAGGCAGTGCTAGTTCTGCCTGGAGGAAGTAGGTGTCTGAGGGAGAGCCATCAAAGGGTCTAGCTTCTCCCCAGCCCCTTTCTCTCACTCCCTCTGCTTCCTGGCTGCTATGCTTTGCTTCACCATCCATTCCCTGCCATAATGTTCTGCTTCAACATCAGCCAATGGTGATAGGGCCAAATGAGCATCGACTAAAGACCTCTGTAGCAGTAAACAAATTTTCGGTCATTGTAATACAAACAGATATAAAACTATGAAAGCAACCACAACGCAATATGAAATTACTCAGTGAGGAGGCAAGAGAGCACTGGAAAGCAGTAGAGGGTAAGGGTTGCTCAGTGGTGAAGTACCTGCCCGTCACATGTGAGGTCCTGGGTCCATGACCTTGTACCAAGAGTCTTGTGGACTAGGTTCAAGCCCTAACTTGCTCACTCCGAAAAATTTCACAGATAAATCAGGTAAACTCTTTGAAACACAGTTTGTCTACACAAAGGATGGTAATTTGGGAAATATTATCCATGCCACACTGGTACTACTTGGGTCTTGGTCTGTTGGAAACAGGATATAATTACATTGCCCACGTTACTCTCAAGTTTAGGAGGTCAGGTAATCCTCTTGTCTCAGCCTTTAAATATTTTCAACATTGGTTCTAGTTCCTAGTCCATAGTCTTAATAAATGAAATTTACCATTATTCCCCAAAATAAAATATAAACAAGAGTAAACATTTTGTACTTATACAACATAATTACGTATTGGGCTGCCTAGGCTTTTGTCAGAAATTGAGTTGCCTGGAAAGACGGAAGGTCAACTGAGGAACTTTCTCTCTGATGGTCTGTGGCCATGTCTGTGGGGTTTTTTTTCTTGGCTGCTGTTTCATGTGGGGAAGCGGCACCATCCCCGGGCAGGTGGGCCTGGGTTACAGGCAAAGCATAGCTAAGCAAGCCAGTGCAAGCACGCCTGTCAGCAGTGCTCCTCCTCATGGTGTCTGCTTTAAATCCTTCCTACCAGGGCTTCCCTCAATGACGGACTGGAAACTATTAGCTGAAATAAATCCTTTCCTCCCCAAGTTGCTTTTGGTCAGTTTTTTTTTTTCTTTATCATAGCAAACTAGGCTCATATCTTATTATACATTAGTGTTTGCACACACAGTTTACTAAAATTTGTATGATTCTTAATATTGAGACATAGGAGAATAAAAAAGTCACAAATCTGAAATGCTCTAATCCTTGACTATAAAGAAAATGTCTTTAGGAGTTGAAATCCCTACCTTCTCTGCTCCCTAGCCGGGTGAGCACAGGGCCTGTACCCCTAGAGCAAGCATCTGCTTATGTCTAAGTGCTAAACCGTCTGTTTAACTAACCTGTACTCAAATACTACTCATAAAAATGTGGTTTTAGACAAAAATCACCTTTTTTCTTTCAGAAGGTATGATGTTTTCAGATAAAAAAGGGCACGTAGCTGAAGAGTTTCGAAAATCTAGGGCTCGCTGTATTTGCTCCTGTAAAAAGAAATGCAAAATATTAGAAAATCAGTTTAGAATGAGAGAAGTCCAGTGCCCTAGCTCCCTCCACATCCTAGCAGCTTCAGCAGCTGCTCGGTATTAGAAGGAGCACTTTTAGGTGGGCAGTGGTGGTGGTGCACACCTTTAACCTCAGCACTTGGGAGGCAGAGAGGCAGGCGGAGCTCTGTAAGTTCGAGGCCAGCCTGGTCTACAGAGTGAGCTCCAGACCAACCAGGGGTACACAGAGAAAAAAAAAAGGTTAGATAGATAGATAGACAGACAGACAGACAGACAGACATATATGTTTGTGATATTACTTACTCGGTAGTTGCTAATTACAAAGTGTGTCCGTTGACGAATTCTCTCTGGTTGTTCTAAAGGATGTGTTGAGGGAGGAGGTGCCTTTTCAAAGAGAAATTCAGAGCCGCAAGGAGAGAGCTGCAGAGTGGAACCACCAGCGTAGTTCACTTGGACGGAATCATCCTCATAGAGTACCATTCGCACCTCAGCTGCCATTCCCATGCCTGGGTATGCCGCCCTTCTCAGCACGGACTGTAGGAAGTGGGGACACACAGCAGCACAGGCAGTGTTCTTAAGGCTCAGGAGTTCCGTCAAGCCAAACACATGTATTTCTTAAGAACACACGCCACTGTGCATCCTCTTGCCTCTGGGATCTAAAATAAATTTCCTTAACAAATTGCCTTGAGTAACCTCCTAGGACTTTACTCAAACACAGTCAAAACATAACCTGGGGAACGAGGACAGCTCACAGAATCACAGACATCTTGTGGTTTTACTGTTCCTTAACTTTAATTTTTATCTGATACGCTTAGCATCTCATTTCAGATAAATCAATTATACATGGTAAGAAAAATATAGCTTGCGCAGGCATGATGGTTCAGCACCTGAAGATGTTTGCTATGCAGGCCTGATGAACTGAACTGTATCCTCGGAATTCACCATGGAAAAGAGACAACAAAGTTGTAGCAAAAATATGTGTGCCTGTACTCATACATCATACATATATACAGTAATAATAATAAATAAAAATAAAATAAATAAAAACATAGCAAATCAGTTTTAACATGCAAAACACAGGCCAAAGAAACTGTTAAGCTTAAGGGAAAAGACTATGAAAAAAATAGAAATGCCAGAATTACATTGCTCCCCAGTCCGGAACTAAGGAAGCAGTTAATCCAATCTCTTCAATTTATTCTCACTTCTTCAATTCAATTTCTTACCACCAAAATGACTGTTTTTACTATGCTTTCCATACCTGCGCCGGGCAAAGGGGAGGTGGGCTGCATTTATGCTCCACTCCTTGCTAGGCGGATGCCTAGGGATGTCTGTTCATCTGTAAAATGAGCGGGTTACAGGACTGCCGTAGGTTTAAGTGAGAAAATAAAATACCCATGGCAGTGTATAGCACTATGAAAGCTAGGGTCTTGTAAGATCCCAGTGAATCTTGTGAAATGTTAATTGTTTTCTAATACAAACCCTGTCTCCTGTATAATAAAGTCTCATCTGTCCAAAACAACAACGAAACACTGTTCCGAGACAATACTTCTGAGTTCTTGTCAATTTCCTATCAATAGAGTCCACCCCTCCTTGCTGGCACCTCTTACTAATCTTCATCCTATTACGACCAGGCTTTCTCCTCTGCATTTCCACTGGCATTAATCCATTCACAATGGCCATCAAAGTCTTTGTGCTCAATGTCCTCAGACCTCATCCTACTAGACCTACTCAGTCTGTGACAAAGTTGTACCTGGTCCCCTCTCCCGAACCCTTCCCTCCATCCTCTTCTGACCCTACTTTGGGTTAATAAGGGTTTCTTCTCTACTGCCACCTCTGTCTTTACTTTAATCATTCTTGCTTGCTTGTTTGTTTGTTTTTTTCTTGAGACAGGGTTTCTCTGTATAGCCTTGGCTGTCCTGGAACTCACTCTGTAGACCAGGCTGGCTTCCAACTCAGAAATCCGCCTGCCTCTGCCTCCCTAGTACTGGGATTAAAGGTGCTCGCCACCACTGCCCAGCTTAAATCATTCTTATTGATTACTTAAATCACAGACTCTTCAAAACCTTACCTAATAGTTATGGTTACTTTCATCCTCACCTTTTTTAAAAAATATGCAAATAAGGTACACACAATTCAGGCTACTGGCAACAGCATAGACTTCTACGTCTTTGGTCCATAGGAAAATGGAATCCGATTAAACTACAACAGAAGCACTCCCACCAAATACGGACTTCTGCAGCATCCTCAAATCCATTCTTTAGCTGGAACCCATCAATCCTAGCCAATCACACACAGAATGAGATCAACAGTCCTACACCACAGCCAGCAGAGGTCACACAGGTTAGCCCACCACTCCCTCCAAATGTCACTTCCTAATTCCCTTGTTCAGTTTAATCATACTGGCTTTGTAAAAACTGTTCTTGAAAGAAGGTGTTTTCCATTTCACAATCTTCACACTGTTCGGTCTACCTTGTCATCTCCTTGGCTTATACCACAAACTCTTCGTCAGAACTCACGTCTCAACTTATAAATACCGCTTGCACAAAGGCCCAACTTTATCACCTAAGTTTAACTACTCCCTAATTCTTATCCTAGCATATCTGTTGTCCTCACAGACTTTATAAGTATCTCCCACCAGGATAGAAACTCAGACAAAATGGACCTCTCCTGTCTTATTTACAAATGTATCACTGGAACCTAAAACAGTATTAGGCAAAAAAAGCTGTTAGGCAAATATACTTTCATCAACTACAGAAAGAATGTTTAAATTCTTCCTCTTGAAGCTGGGGGCGGTGGTGGTACACGCCTTTAATCCCAGCACTTGGGAGGCAGAGGCAGGCGGATTTCTGAGTTTGAGGCCAGCCTGGTCTACAGAGTCAGTTCCAGGACAGCCAGGGCTATAAAGGAAAACCCTGTCTCAAAAAAAAAAAAAAAAATTCTTCCCCTTGAGTTTGCAATATGCATGACTAACACCTCTGCCATCACGCTTCCTTCCTGTAACTAGCTTTCTACTTTTAACAATCTCGCTTGAATTTGGCCCTTTACCTCCTTTTGTTGGAAGCTGATCTCTTATTTCCTACATCTAATCTTCCTCCCACTTCTTCTCTCTTTTGTGCATCTCTATATTGCTGTCACAGGTAAGACCACATTAACTGCTTAACTTCACTTGTTTACATCCTTGCAATACCAATGAGCAAATACCACTGATAACAGATGGAGAGATGGATGTGTATACCGCACAGCTCTACCTGGTATTTTAAGAGCAAATTGGTGCTTTGTATTGTTTCATTCATGTTTGCACTCTCACCATTGAGCACATTAGGTCTGGGGGGGATAACGAACCGAAAAACCTCATCTGCATGTTGAAGGCTCATTTTTTTTTTTTTTTTTTTCAGAACAAACCCGGGGGAAGAGAAAGAGGTGGGAAAATACCCTTAGTAAGACCACTGGCAAACTTCTGACACTCACCGGCAGTTGTGGGCTGCGAAGTGGTTTTCACCTCACCTCGAAAGGAGGGCAACCACGGCCTCTGACCGACCTCTCTTTTGCTCAAGTGGCACGAACTGTACTGTTTACGACTGCTTCTCCACGGCTCCTTTAGTAATACAGTAACTACCGAGAGATATTTCTTGATGAAGAAAAATAGTCACATCTACGGAAAAACATGGAAAACAAGAAGTATTTCGATTGAAACATCAGTCCAGTCCTCTAGGGCAGCATCGGCGACCAGAGGACCAAAACACAACCTAAACACAAAGCAGTTTGAACCTCCCGCACCGAGAGGAAGGGGCGGTCTCCGGAAAAGTGCAGCCGGAAGTCCCGCCTCTTCCGTAGCAAAGAGCAATACCGGAAAAAGGCCGGGTTTCCGGGCCGGACTCTGGTCTTCACCTATTGGGTGTTCAGTCTCCGTAGGGGGGGAGCGCTGAGATTCGGTGGGAATTAGGATTGTAGACCAGCGTTCTGCTTTACCAGGCACCACTAACACAGCATAGGTGTTAGCGGGGTTTTTAAATTCTTTAAAAGTAGTCGAAGATAAAGACAGCTTGTTTTAAGAAGTGCCAGAAAAATGTCTTCTAATTCTTAGTTTATTGCCATCAGACACGCGTACTACGTACGTCAGCAATGTACGCTGCGGATTAGCCCAAATCATTGGGATCAGGATGGAGATTGGACAGTGACTGAGAAGACAAACTATTCAATTAGTTATGGATGTTCCTAAGCTAAAAATACAGCGATCTATGAGGGAACATAGTCTGAGAAAAAGTTTCCACCAGGATCTGAAGTTTGAGTTTTTTGTTTTGTTTTTGTTTTTGAAACAGGGTCTGTGTAAACCTGGCTGCCCTGGAACTCGCTCTATAGACCAGGCTGGCCTCGAACTCAAGAGATCTGTCTGCCTCTACCTCACTAGTGTTGAGATTAAAGACATGCTCCACCACTCCTGGCTTTGTCCGGCTTAGAGCCTCTTCTTCACTGCCAATAGAAATAGTACTGCGTCCAGATAGATTATAGACAGTGTCCACAAGACACTCTTGGGAGTTAAGCAGACCTCCTTGTGCTGCCGTATTGACTGCAGTATGACCATGAGCTCAGGGCAAGGGCGGGCAGATCTTTCCACAAGGACAATAGCTCCAAATCTGGAGTTTTAAATAGGTACTTGCTAAGTATAAGAGAAGGTCAAGGCTCTGTGTTACAATTCCAAGCAGTCCATGAGAAGGATGACTTCTCTTTAGGGGGCTGAAGCATGATCAGGAAGGAGGCCTGAGGTAGTATGACCAGTCATTATGGATGGAGCCAGACTTGAAGAAATTGTCTGATTGTAAATTTAAAAATCTGCAGGCAACTTTTTCTTTAAACAATGCTTTATTAGGAATACTTGTTTAGTGCAAGGGCTTTAAGCAAAGCTAGTAGCATCAAGGGATTGGGAAAACATCTAACTCATCAATTAACCATCACTTGAAAAAATACTTATGATATACAAACTGATCTCAATCTTAAGACATCCTTGGACAGATAACAGTTTTATTTCTTAATGACCTGTATATAGTATATATAGTATATAGTATAGCAGTATATACTATACATTGCATAGCTGTTTTCTACCACCGCCCTTTCCCCCTATACTGTTTGAGAACCCGAATGGAATTTCTGCTACACAGGATTTCATGTTTTGAAAGATTACTGGAATTGCTGATAAGGAATAGATTGTGGGCAGCAAGGATAAACAAATAACAGGAGAGAATCCCTAGAATGTGGGTTCTCAACACTAAGAAGACAACAGCTCCAGCAAGAGATGAATTCTATTCTTGGGAATTACTGGACCTGGGACTTATGAGAAAAGCAAGACTCTGAAACAACCCAATTTTTTAGTTTGGACAACAGAAAAGGTGGAAGAGGTTATAAAAAATAAATTGAGGAAAAGTTTGAGCTAGATTTAAATCTTCTAAGTTCATTTGATGAAAATTGTAAGATTTGGTTGAAATTAGGAGATGCCCACCTGGAGATCACTGGCTCTTACATGCTAATTGAAGATTTAAAAGAATGAACAAAGAAATGTGACATTAGAGCATTAAGGGGGCTGGAGAGATGGCTCAGCGGCTAAAAACACTGGCTGCTCTTTCAGAGGACCTGAGTTCAATTTCCAGCACCCACATAGCAGCTCAAAACCTTCTGTTACTCCAGTTCCAGGGAATTAGACACTCTATTCTGGCCTCCCTGAGTACCAGGCACACACTGGTACAGACACACATACAGGCAAAACACCCATACATACAAAATACAACAATTTAAAAAAGAAAAATTAAAGGAAATTTAAAGTAAGAGAAGCCCAGAAAATTATTTGCAGAAGAGCATAAAAAGAAAGCAATTATTGTCTTAGATGCCTAGGTGCTTTTTAAATTTTGGTGTCAAAATAAAGAGGGCAAGCTGAAAACAGATCTATGAGGTTTATTGAGGCTGGGGCCATGGGGACTTTACCTGAAGACCAATTAGAGACAAGGAAATAAATATGGGCTACTTGAGAAGGCTGACGATAGGACTCTGGAACAAGGAAACTTAGAAAGCCAGATTTAATTTTTTATTTGATAAGAATGGCATGGGAAACAGCTCATGAAAGAAAAAAAAAAAGCCCAGATTAGAAAAACAACAAAAAGAAACCTCAGCCATCCTTAAATAATAGAATTCATGAAAGAGGAGGCAGGAAAATCTACTTGGGATGCTTCCTGTAGAGGAGAGAAGATAAGTGAATAGATACATTTGTGAACATTTGACTTCTAATGCTTTTTCTCTAAAACAAATGAGGTAATGAAAAGATTAAAGGAGGTAAGAACCCATTAGAAATGGACGGAGGGAGCACAGTGATCACCAGCAGTACAGACAGCCTAAGTGGCAGTGGGGATTCTGAATTTACAATGGCACAAATCTACCAGAACCAAACCTAAGACTTCTGGCTGCACAGATGCAGCTGTGCTGCATTCACGGGTTTCAATTTTGCTAAACCAGCACAACAGGGCTTCGGCATACACAAGCTTAATTTATTTCCATCTGCTAAAGTCTAGTAAAAGACCTCAAGGCTCAAGCCTGCTGGTTGGCAAGAGAAGAAGGGCTCCTGATGGAAGACTCTGAGGACGTCCTGAGGGGAGGGGGACCAGTTCTGGGGAGGACGCTGCTTCTGAAACTATATAAGCAGCAGAGTTTGACCCAGGACTAGTTGAACAATAGCAATGCCTGGGCAGAGTTGCTGGTAACAAACCAATGGTTCCACAGGTGAGTACCACAATGGCATTTTAGAGCTGTTCTAAGGTTTTTGGTAAAAACATGTCCTGTTAACTTTGCAGCTAGCTCTGTGTGTCTACCCTCAGAACCTGATAGGAAATGGACTTTTGTGTGAGCGGACTTTCAGCCATCAACAGGATTTTACCTACCAAACATCCTCCTCTCATTAAATGACAAAATCTTTTATTTTTTAATATGGAAAAAAAATCTACACTCATCTGAGCTCCTTGCTGATAAGATTTAGTGGAGCACGTACAGAATTACCCAAAGACTGTCTGATTTTAAATTCTAGCAACCTCTTGAAGATAAATTCTATGGTCCTCCCAAAGTATACATTTTCCATCACTATGACAAACCCAGTCTACTAAGATATATTATGTTTTTGCCTTCTAGCTAAGACTGAGTCGGAGTTGATAGCCTGATTGCTTAAGATCAATAATTTGTTTTGTTGTTACAACTCAAGACTGACAGTTACAGGTGATAGTGCCCATGCTCATTGGAAAGCACTGTATTACTATTTCTACAAGACCTTCATATTTGGACCTGGTGAAGGCATGCATTCTACAAGACAATGTGACACAGGACCAACGCATTATACACAGTTACAAATTTAGACCTTATGTATGCATTCCTCAACAGCCTCCTATGTGCTATAGATTTAGCAACTCATTTAAAACCAAGAAAATAAATGCTGCTGCACAGCTTCTGAATGCAGCTCTTTCCCGTTTTGGTATGTCCACTCTCAGTATCCAGCCAAAATGCTGAGAGGTCCGATAGAAAAGAAGCCATCTGTAAGATGTCAACGTTCTAGTCCGCAGCTTGGGTCCTCTTACTGCCATGTGCTGACAGCCACTGGCTGCTCATGCTGTCACTAGCCCACTGTTTTTCCTACTACGGTGGTTTTTAACTCTAGCATTAGGGATCAAACTTAGGCCTTCCACATGCTAAGCAAATGAACTGCCACTAGACTACCAATACATGTAGATTCTGTTGATAGCTCCTTTTGAGTACAGTAATTAGTGACAATGAGGCGAGTGGTCAAGTACTGGATGTTTATACACTGACCAAGAAATGTCTACAATAGATGCAGCCCAGCATCTTTGTTATCTATTCTAATGTGCTATGACAATCATGTTCTGAGACTGCAGGCTGTGTTGATAGTCAAGTTTCAGCACTAAGTTAGAAAAAGCAATTCTACAACAATTGCCAAAACATACAATTACTTTTAACATGGATTCTAAAAATTCCTGTATTTGTTAATCTTGTAGGTTCATTTATGTTACTGAATTCAATTATTCAATTGGTATTGTGATTTCTCTAACTTTTAAAACTAAATTATTTCATGTAGGCAAACTTAACAAAAAATTCTTTAAGATACCATTTTAAAAAGTTAGAAGAAACAAACTAAGTTTTATTTTCAAATTCTAATTTTAATACAGACTGAACAAACAAACAAGCAGAAGTGGAAAAACTAAGTGTGTAAGCAGACACAAATGTACCAAATGTAAAACAATGAGTTATTAATACAACTATTTACATGCATATTTACAAGCAACCCTTTTATATATTTTTAGTTAGTTGGAAAAAGATTTGACATTAGATAAAAACATGACTTAAATAGGGCTGAGGTGGTACATTATAGTAAAAGTATTAGAAAAGTGGTCCTCACAGTATACCAATTATAAAGCAGATGAAAACTTGAATGACAAATACCTAGTAAAACTCTAGTAAAAAGTCAGTGCAACCCATGCAACGAAATAAAAATGAATGAGCCATAGAAAGAAAGCAGAATAATACTGTAGGATGGAGGGTATGAAGTTAGTTGGACAAAGCAAACAAAAAGTAAATCACTCTTGAATTGGAATAAATCCTCAATGAAGAGTCTTGGTTCCTTAGCTGGTGTCTAAGCCCCACCTACCCCACATTAATGACATTTTAAAAGCCCTTGGTATCAAACAGCATCTACATATGTAAATAAGTTGTTTATATACTCCAAGACTTTGGTGCTAAAGATTTTCATGATTGTGATTAGTACTTGAAACTCAATATATAGAGAATCAAATGCTAAACTAAAATAAAAGCTGTAATAGTCATATCTAAAAAAGAATGCTACATTTTTGCAGTAATATGTATTTCCAGGCTAAGACTTTTTAACCTCAAGAAAAAGAAGTTGAACGATAAGCATCTAATCGCTAGCGAAATTTTCTTTCAACATTTCATTTATTTCAAAATCAATTTTATTGCAGCCAAAACAGTAGAATTAACTGTACATAATAAAACTATTATATATATATACACATTTTAAGTTACAGGGAATAAAGTTTATTTTGGCAGGTAGTGTTAAACAAAATTAAAGTTGCATACATTAGTAACATAACTCAAAATCCTTAATTTGGTATAAGTCTGACACAGTTTCTTGCTTTCCTGTGTTCTGCTAAATCATCATACCTAAACTTAAAAAAAGAAAAAAAAAAAAAAAAACTGGTATCCTCAAATTTAACTTTACTGTTTTCGCTTGCGCTCTGATTCCAAACAAAATTTTTCATAAGCTTCTTCAATCTCTGGGTCCATCTCATCATCGATATCATCCAAATATCTATAAAAGAAGCCAAAAATGATTCATATACCTTGCTGTTTTTCAAATCCAAAAATGTCTGGAGATGTTAAATTCACTTTCCTAAACAGAATTTTGTTAGATTTTTAGATATATTCACTTAAAAGTTAATAAAAGGCTTGATATATAATAAGTTCACCTTATCAATAGACACTTTAATTATAATTTTAAATTTACCTATCACTTTTTTATTATTCCACTTAAAAAGTCTTATCCTTCCAGTGGTTATGTCTAATTAACATCAAAACCTATTTCTGCAAGGCTATTTATTTCTCACGAACACAGGTCACTTTTCCACATTTCTGAAACCAGACTAGTGTAACAGAAAGTTCCAGAAAGCAAACACAGGTTATCAGGCTTGTGAAGCATGTATTTCTGCCAATTGAGCTATCTTGCTGGCCTCCAAATGCCATTTCTTTTATAATTTTTCTCCTAGTTTAGTTTATATTCAAAACTTGGGCATAAAACCGTCACTTACAAAGTGAGCAATAAGGGGCTGAGAAGGATGGTTCAGAATAGAGCACTTGCTATGAAGCATGGAGACCTGAGTTTAGCTCCTCAACACCCAAGAAAAAAGCTGAGTGTAACTCAGTGACTGTAACCCCAGATCTGGAGAGAAGAGACAGGCATATTCCTGCAGGTTGGCCAACCTAAGTGAAGTCAGTTACCCCCTCCTAGTTTAGCAAGAGAGCCTGACTCAACATAATGTGGACAGTGACTAAAAGAGACAGCTGATACCAGCTGATACTTCCACATGAACACATACATGTAATACACACACACAAAAACTATCAGTAATGAAAAAGAGAACGAACTTACGGGTCACCAGCCCCTGATAAATCTGTTCC
This sequence comes from Montemys delectorum, assembly GCA_019843815.1. NCBI lineage: Eukaryota > Metazoa > Chordata > Mammalia > Rodentia > Muridae > Montemys > Montemys delectorum. The sequence goes on along the minus strand of JADRCD010237545.1, from coordinate 13,785 downwards.
ATTTTCTTCATAATCTGGAAAAAAGTCCTCTCTTTCAAGTAACTCTTGATACTTTTCTTGGTAATCTATAAGACAACACAGAAAAAAAAAAGCAGATCATCTTACAAAATGAGCAGTTTTTACTCCTATAAACTTAATGACTTTATAAAACTTAAATAAATGCTTTCATAGAACCTGTATTCTTAATTGGCTTGCCTTTGTTTTGTTGTATGCTCACAAACCCTAAAATATTTTGACATACTATTCTTTTAAATGTTTAATACATTCTACAGTTGGTTACTAAAGAGTAAACCTAAGGTCTCCCTCATGGCATGTCATCTACAACTGAATGAATAACTCCCAATCTATCTCTTTTTAACTTGTTTGAGAGGGATCTCACTATGTAGCTCTAGCTGTTCTGGAACTTCCTATGTAGATCAAATGGGCCTCAAGTTCACAAAGATACTCCAGGCTCTGCCTTCTAATTGCTGGGATTAAAGCCATGTGCCACTTCACTTTTTATCATTTGTTTGTTTTTGGTGTTTTTAAGACAGTGTCTCTATCTGGTCTAGGCTGCCAGACTGTTGTGGACCTCACTATGCCAACCAGGCTAGCCTTAAGCTCAGAGATTCTCTTGCCTCTATCTCCAAGCTACCTCCAAGTGCTCAGTGCTGGGATTAAAGGTATTTGACACTACTCCTGGCTTAGTTTTTACCTTGAGCCAAGATCTTACTAAGTTGCCCAGGCCTGTCTTTTAATCCTCCTGATTCTACAGAGTAGCTAGGATGACTGGCTTGCAGTACATAGGCTAATCTTCATTCTTGTTCTGAAAGGTTATTATATGCTGGGCTAGGGATAGTTCTTTTCCCAAGGATGTCTTTATAAAACTCTAACTCAACATCAGGGGTTGATGCCATTCCAATTTTGACAGATTAGAGAAAATTTAAGCATAAAAATGTCCTGCTATAAATCCTTGTGGTAAGATATAAAATATTCTTTTTACTGTATCAAGGAAGGCTGCCAAGAAACTCCAGATCATGCACATACATGACAGCTTAGAGGCTCACAGAGGGTGATGGTTTCAGCAGCCAAGGGGTTTGGCATTTAAACATACACAGAGTGTTCAAGACCCTGGGTCTGTGTCAAACAGGAAGATAGAACTCATACATCTATCTCTCATCACTCAAACATCTAAGGGCTGATATCTTAAAAGGATGGACCTGGAGAAGCAACAAACAAACAAACAAACAAACAAAAAACCACCTCGGTGGCAAACAAAATTTTGTTTTATGTTTGGGTTTGGAATGAGTCAGGCAATCTGGAGAAACTGTTTATCAGAGTTTGTAACAACTGAATTGACCTTGAGAGAATTGACTTGAAAGAAGCCTCAAGACAAAAAACAACCAACCAAAACAAACAAAAAAACCCATCCAACCTTTTCCAAGTTAGTGATATACCTGCAGTGCCTGGCAAAAGCAAGTCTAAAACTATTTTGGGTAGAGATCCTAAAACCAAAGGTACAACAGGTTTTTAATCAAGGTTTAACAAAAGGTTAAACCACTACTACATTCATACTGAAGCAGGTAGTAAGCCAAATGGTTTACAAAAACAAAATGTGGAGATGGCAAAAAAGATAAGCTGAGTAAATTGGTATCCAACACACATCTGGGAAAAGACCAGTCTTTATGCAATTCTCATTCGTTACTGTTGTGTAATTCTGAAGAAATTTCTGAATAGAGGTTTAAGAAAAGCAAAGACTGCCTATAGACTGATGAGAGAAAGGATTTGAAACTTTGAAAATGGTCCAGGTAATAATAAAATATTAAAAAAAACAACAACAACAACCTGAGAAAACCAAAGTGAATCCTCTATAAAAGTATGAACAAATTCGACAAAATAGACACAAAAGAATCAAATGAAGGAGGATAACTCTGAAAAAATATTCGAAGAAGGAAGCTTCTGAAATTGTTTTTGAGAGAGGGTCTTCCTATGTTGCCTAGGCAGGTTTCAAACTCCTGGGCTCAAAGTCTTTTACCTCAGCTTCCTGGTTTAGCCTCCATGCTCAAACTGTCCTGGACTGCTTTAAGAGATCTGTCCTACCAAAAACAGCATGATTTACATAAGAATACTTAAGAATGGGTTACTGGTGAAGAAAGACAAATATACTAACAAAGAATCCACAAGAATAAATAGTATTCATAATTCTATAGGCAATTTATTATAATGAAGAGAGAAAAAAATAAGTTAATACTTGATGTTGAGAGAATACAGTGGAAAAATATTTAATACCTATTACATTCTCCTTGTAAAAGTTAGGTAGGTTAAAGGTCTAAATAGGAAAAACAGCAAGCATGATTTTTAGAAGATAAAATTAAGTAATTAGTAAAAATTAAGTAAAAACCAGTAAAAACAAGACTGATAAAACTCAAAGCATGTATATGAAAATACATCATATGCAAAATGGAAAGATAGCCACATAGCACAAAGGGATAAGCCCCATACCTGACCAAGATCATCTTTTTCTAGACTTTGTAAGGAATCACAAATTAGTAAGAGAAATCTGGGGGTGGGGGGGAGCCAATCAACAGGCAGTTTTCAAATGAAGACAAAACAAAAGGTTTATACCCAGGAAGAAATTCAGTATTGTTAACCATGAAAATAACTACATCTAATTTCATAGAACTGGACTGACAGAAGTTATGTCTAATAAGTGTCGCCAAGAATGAAAAACAAAAGTCCTCTAAGACAAGGGTTGGAAAACTAAATGGAATGATCATGCTGACAGAATGATCAAAGCTATCCAGCAACACCGCCCAGCTTAGTGAAGCTGAAGACGCTCACACCTGGAACTTAGTTCTACTTCCTCATCCTAAAGAGACTCCTTTGTGCCAGAAACATCGGACACAGTCAATGCTTCTTATTTAGAGGAAATGACTGGAAAAATCCCAGTTAATAGCTGGCTGTAGTTTGTACTAACTCAGAACTCTCAGATTACAGTCCCACCTGTCATAACTACTGAATTTTTTTCTATAAATAACCCTTTACTAGAAGGAATGGAGAGATCTGGATTTTAATTAACTCTGAATTGTAGATACTAATGCAAACTACCACATGATGAATTCTATTTTGGAAACTGGTTGAATTATATAAACCGTTCTCATAATACAGTGCCCATTAAATTTTTTATTGCCATAGGAGCCAGCATATCATATAAATAAAGAGAGATCCTCTAGTGAAAAGAAGAGTAAATCAAGATTCAACCATTGTCAAGAAATAGTTATAATGCTTGGGCTTGAGTCAGCATTATAACTAAATTCCTATATCTCAGATGTTCTGTACCACGTAGCTATCATTAAAGTACTATCATTAAAATAAGCTGCTGACTATTCAGTTAACTAGAATCATCTTTGCCTTCTATCCTAATCATCTGAAAATTTAAGGTGAAAAGAGACACTAAGAGGAATACAAAATAAAAATGGTGGGACTTAATAGAGGGATGAAATCTTTGACTGGGAAAGTAACAAGACATTACAAACTAATTACTTAAAGTGGTCTCAAGTAATCAACATAGAACAAATTGTAACCGTACAATTTTAGAACATATGAAACCCACCAAAAAAAACATACTTTGCACTGTCAAGGAGTGATTTTACGTAATTTACCACTTAAGAAAAATGGGAAAGTGACTGAGGCAACATACCTGGGTCCGCTGCAGTGAAAGGAACACCATCAGATGTATAAAATGTTGGTTCATTCTAGGATAAATCAAAATAATAAAAATAGGTACTCATTTCAAAATACAGTAGAGTAATGTACGGTTTGAGGTCAATCACCTGCAGTCAAATTATACATAATAGGTAACCCCTAACTTCCCAACAACCCATACAATTTACTGGGCATGCATATGGTTCTTAAATTTCCATTTGTCATCTTACCCTCCTGTAGTCCTAGGCCCTGTTGTGTTTGATCCATCCCTGGCTGAACTGGACTTAATGCTGACTTAGTTTAATTTTATTTTCTTAATATCCTGCCATTTTTAATGAGTTTACAAGATTGGGGCTGAGTATTCTTCTGTAGCTGCTTAGTATTTGGTAATGTCAGAAGCTACGTGGTACAGAACATCTGAGATATAGGAATTTGGTTATAATGCTGACTCAAGCCCAAGCATTATAACTATTTCTTGACAATGGTTGAATCTTGATTTACTCTTCTTTTCACTAGAGGATCTCTCTTTATTTATATGATATGCTGGCTCCTATGGCAATAAAAAATTTAATGGGCACTGTATTATGAGAACGGTTTATATAATTCAACCAGTTTCCGAAATAGAATTCATCATGTGGTAGTTTGAACAAGAAGGGCCCCACACACAGGCTCACAAACTTGAATACTTGGTTGCCAGTTGGTGGAACTGTTTGGGAAGAATTAAGAGGTATGGTCTTATTGGAGGAGGTGTCACTGGGGGCAGGATGTGAGGTTCTAATAGACTCTCAAGCTATCACTCCCAGTGTGCTCTACCTTCTGTATGTGAACGGAGATAAAAGGTCCTAGCTGTTCCTGCAGGTGTCTTTGCTCTATCATAGACTCTAACCCTCTGGAACTATAGGTCAATTAAATGTTTTCTTTTTAAGTTGCCTTGGTCATGGTGTTTTATGACAGCTATAGAAAAGTAAACTAAAACAAAGCATTAAGTGAAACTTAAAATATAAACACTGGGATACCATGAAGTAGTTCGGGTCATTTTCAGGGGTAGCTTCTCTGTATGTTGAAGTTGCATGGACCCTGCCCCAGTTACTTGACCGAAGTTCAACAAGCTTTAAGAGCATCTGTTTCACATCTCTAGAGAGAAAAAGGTTTTTAAAAATTAATATGCATCTACTGCAAATTCTGTCAGGCTCTATAATATTTCCAATGACTTAAAATGCTCAATTTATTTAATTTACTATAGGTACCCAATGCTTTAAATTCTAGACATTTTCAATGACACATAATTCACTGTATTATTTTTACTTTAAAAAAAAAAAAAAAAAAAAGCTTGAAGCTGGCCAGCCCTAGTGGCACACTCCTTCAATCTCAGAACTTGGGAGGCAGAGGCAGGTAGATCTGTGTGTGTTTGAGGCCAGGCTGGCCTACTTAGCAAGTTAAAGGACAGACAGAACTATATATAGTGAGACCCTGTCTTGAAAAAACAAAAGCCAAACAAAACAATATCTTTGAAGTTCATTCCACTTTACTGACTATGACATGAATTACACTGATATGAATTACACTGGTCTCTTATATTACTTATGATAGAGTTTCTCTGCATTAACACTGGGTCCATGTTTAAAATCTAAACAACTTTCTTTCGCAACAAATTCATTATATCTTACCACAAAAAAAAAATTCTTAAGTTTTCAGTTTTAAGTATAGCTGAATAAAATTTAGTGAGAAACCATAAACAAAATACTGGACTGATCTATAAATCTTAATTACTCTTTGAAGTACACAGATTTAAAAAAACATTAAGAAAGTAATAGAAGACTGAGATCTACTTGCTTCTTTTCCTACCTGCTGCAGTTTGCATCTAGGACAACATTTTCAATTCTCTGAATTATTTCTTCCATATCAGTTTTCCCTTTTTCCTTCCAAGTATCTTCTAAAACTGACCCTGTCAACTAAAAACACCGATGTCAGTAAAACCAGGAATATAGTAAAGGAGAAATTTTAAAAATGTATTAGCAAAAGCTGGATTTAAAAAAGAAAAAAAAAAAGAATTAGATGGTTTGGTATTTCCAATTATTCTCTGCCTACCATCTGTATCAGAGACTTCTACACCATCTCTGCTTTTCTTTGACTAGTTAGTATTAGGCTTCACATCATAATTATTATCCAATATTTCCTATTTAGACTGGCCATTTAACATTTACTATCTCTTTTAAAAAAATAATTAACTGGGGAGTGTGACCTAGAAGTTGTAAATTAAAATGCACACTCTTCCCCCCAAATCAACAGCTGACTGTGGTAGTACACACTTTTAATCCCCACACTTTGGAGGAAGAGGCAGATGGATCTCTGTGAGTTTGAAGGCTAGCCTTGTCTACAGAGCTATTTCAGGACAGCCACAGTGATATCCTCTACATAGTGATATCCTCTCGACACACACATACACAAACACATATCAGTGAATGTTTAAAAAAAAATTAAGGATAAAAAACAGGCCATTCACAAAAACAATCAAATAGCTTATAAGCATGAAGGAATGCTTAACTTGACTATTGATTAGATAACTTCAAATTATAGTTAGGGTTTTCTTCTTATTATTATTCATTCATGACAAACCTAACTGATCATATTTTCCCCTGGAAGATGGAGAAAGGTATACTCATTCATTACTAGAGAGTATACTATAGCTCATCAAACTTTGATGTTAACCCTTGATATAAAATACCTATGCTCATTGACTCTTTGAATCTGTTAAAAACCTTAAAAAGTATCTGTAAAGAGATAATGAAAGACTACTAGCAATGCTATAGTAGCCAAATGGGAAATAGCTCAAATTTTTATTAAAATAATGAATGAACAATGTATTTAAATACAAAAGAATACTAGGAAGTCACTCAATACAGAGCTAAATCTCTCTGAAGTGATTAAGATATTTCATCTGGGAGCCAAAAAAAAGGCTAAACTAAGATAAACTAAGAACGTTTTTTGTCAGGACACACAAACATAGAAAGGGAAGGGAATTTACTAATGGGTTGGGGTGAAGGATTTCCATTTTTACTTCTAAATTAAATCCTTACATACAAACTGTATTGTTTCTAACATATTTGAAAGCCAAATGTAAGACGACAACTATATAACTTTAAAAACTTAATCTTGAATTTGTGTACTACACATACTTGCCTTCTAAATTATATATCAAGTGGATAAAAGTTACAGTTAAAGAGTATAAGCTTAAGATGGCTCAGCTGGTAAAGGCACTTGCAGCCAAGTCCTACAACCAGAGTTCAACTCTCAGAATCTACAAGGTAGAAAGAAAAACCCTCCAGCTGTCTTCTGACCACATAATAAATGTATATATATATAAAAAAAAAAGAAAGAAAAATTAAAGAAAAAATAAAATAAAAACCAACCTTTAGCAATTTTACTGCACAAATTAAGTTGTCATCCATAGGATTAGAGAACAGAGCATTCAGCAGTTCCCGAAGACCAACCTGAAGAATATCTGCTCTTGTAACCTGTCCATTTGTTCCTTTAATCTTTAGGAGAAAAAAACAGGCACAGCAACAATACTAAAATGTGATATAGACATTAAAAAAAGGCTATGAAGATTGCAAAAATAAATATTTGGGTTAAATATAAAAATCATAGGAACACACTGCAGTAACTTCAAAATTAATTACAATTGTTCTCTACATAGTTAAGACCTCTAATAAAACTGCAAATTACAGGTAAAATTTAATTTTTACTCATCACACATAAAACATAAATAAGACCACTTCAATACTGCTGCTTCATCAAACATGCTGTAATTTAGGCTACCATTAAAAAAAATATTTAAGGTTTTTTTTTTTTATGTGTTTGGGTGTTTTGCCTAAACTGATTTCTGTGCATAATGTACATTCCTCCTGTTAAGGGAAGCCTGGTAGAGGGAGTTGGAGCTTATGGAACTGGACAGACATTTGTGAACTGTCAATTGGGTGCTGGGAATCAAATCCTGGTCCAATGGATAAGCAGCCAATGCTCTAAACCACTATGTTGGTTTTGCAGCCCCAAGGTACCACATTTTAACAACAAAGTATTCTATTTTTCTTTTTATACAAGTTAAAACACCCCCTTTCTATATTAGACTATTTGGCCCTCTAGAGAAATTTATGTGTAGGACCAATGCTTTGCCTTCATACTTCTCATAGAACTAGCAGTCTTATCATTTCCACAGGAGGTGCTAAGTGGCTTTTTTGTTTGTTTTTGTTTTTTGAGACAAGGTTTTCTCTGTGTACCCCTGAATGTCCTGGAACTCGCTCTGTAGACCAGACTGGAACTCATAGAGATCTACCTACCTCTGCCTCCCAAATGCTGGAATTAAATGTGTGCACCACTCCCACCCAGCTTTGAATGGTATTCTTTTCTCTTTTTTCCTATTTATTTTACATCCCAATTGCACCCTCCCTCCCTCTTCTCTTCCCAGTCCTACCCTCCTCTTCTTCTCTGAGAAGGGAAGCCCCCCTGGTATCATCCCGCCATGGGTACCAACCTTCCCTGGCACATTAAATTGCAGCAGGACTAGGCACACGTCTAAGTGGCATTTTTTAAAAAAGATTTATTTATTATATGTAGGTACACTGTAGCTATCTTCAGACTCTACAGAAGAGGGCGTCAGATCTTATTAAGGATGGTTGTGAGCCACCAGGACCTCTGGAAGAGCAGTCAGTGCTCTTAACCACTGACCCATCTCTCCAGGCCCCCTAAGTGGCATTTTAACATGACTTTATAAAACAAAGATCATTTTTATTTCCTGTGCATGAGTTTTTGCCTACATGAATGTATGTGCATCATGTGTGGTACCTACAAAGGCCTGAAAAGAGTTCCCTGGAACTAGAGTTGCAGACAGCTGTGAGTCAGCCACATGGTGGCTCTGAGTCTTCCATAAGAGTAGTACCTATCTTTCCAGCCCCCTTAACATGACTTAATTTAAGGCACATTTAAATTGGTGATCTTATTTATCTTACAAGCAAATGAAAATGAAAAAGGAACACACTTAAGACTTTTAAAAAGTTATCCTCTTCTGGTCAGAACACCCCAGCACTGAAACTGGTGTGGTACCCAGGCCTGTAATTCCAGCACTGGGAGGCTACAGTAGGAGGAATGCTACAAGGGTGATGCCAGTCTAGTTGACACGGTAGCTTTCTAAGAACACAAAGGCTTTTAAAAGCTCAGTTATTATTTTGTAACATCCTGCTCATGAGCAGAGAAAACCTTATCAGTGTTCCACTCAAATATAATTAAATAAGAAAAGATTTGCTTTCTCTCCTATTTCTCTTACTTCACTTTTGTTTAACTTTAACAGGGTTTCACTATGTAACCCAGAGTAGTCTAAAACTCAAGATTCCTCCCAAGTGCCAGGATTGCAGGCAGTTATCACCTGGTATCATTGCACTACTTTTTCCTCATTTTATTTTTGGTGTTGCAAAGTTAACATGAACAAAATTCCTTCCTGGAAGCATTTTATATGTTTGAGCCTTAAGTCCTAATAAGAAATGCTCTCACCTCCAGGTTAAGATATAGTTCTCCCAGAAACAGAACAAATGCATGAAATCGTTTTCGAGTCCCTTCATCCCCTTTGGCAGCATGGTCTTTAGCTTCATACTCCGTCCGGCACCTAATGAAGATGTATCTTTTATTATCTCACATTGTTTTGTCTCTTCATCAGTAAAACAAGCTGGTGCATGTCAGTCTGTTTATCCAGAAATAATGGCAAGTACATGACTACCCTGACCTCTCCAAAGGCTGCAGTTGTAAGAAACTGACAGGAATAAATACAATAAAACTATTGGATTGTTGCAAAATTAATAATAAAGACTTCACAAGGTTCAGAACATTCTAGTACTAAAAACATGAAGAAAAAATATGTCTAATAGGTCTTTTTACTAAGGAAGAACTGAAGTGTTTTCTTCTATTTTTTTTAAAAAAATAAGAATGTATGTGTGTATCTAGTTCAGCTAAAGTGTGGAAAAAAGAATCCTTAAGGTTTTTCTTTTTTCTTTTTTTTTTTTGTGACACTGGAGACCAAATCTGGGCCTTGGGTGCATGAGGCAAGGCAACAAGAAGCTGTCTCCTCAGCCCTTTTAAATATTTTTTGAGATAGGTTTTTTTTGCTAAGTTGTCCAGACTGGCCTTGAACTTAGTATGTTACTTAGTAGAGCCCTCAACTGACAACCTTCCTGCTCCACCTTCCCAGGATCTGGGATTAGATTTTGCACTACCATATCAAACTAAATTTATTACTCTTATACTTCCCATTATACATTATCAGATAATACTGAGGGTAAAACTACTAATTAAGTAAATAAACCAACAGACTCTCACCAGTTGAAACCACAAGTCCAAAGCAATTAATTTGTCTTTATTTCCAACGGAGATGGAAGGTGGCAAATAATTGATTTTCTCTTGCTGCACTTTCCCTACCGTAGTCCACTTGCCTTCATGCAGTGCTGAGCAGAAACCTTGCACTCACAGTCCCAATGCATCTGGACTAAACTCCACCTTCCATGGAGTTTACTACACTCACAGTCCCAATGCATCTGGACTAAACCTACCATGGAGTTTACTACACTCACAGTTCCAATGCATCTGAACTAAACTCCATCTACCATGGAATTTTTACACTCACAGTCCCAATGCATCTGAACTAAATTCCACCTTCCATGGAATTTTTACACTTATAGTTCCAATGCATCTGAACTAAACCCCACCTACCATGGAGTTTAGAGGGGAATTATGGTGTTGGCTACTATTACTAAAATAGATGTTTTTTAAGGATTTTATTTTGGCGTTTTTTTTTCTTTTTTCTTTTTCTTTTTAAAACAATGTAGTAGTAAGATATGGCAGCAAGTAATTTGTTTTATAAAACAGATGTTGATAGTTCTCTTTTTAGAAAGGACAAAGGAGGAGTCTGGAGCAGTTAAGAGCTTTTGTAGATTGTTTCCCAAATAGCCAGCTTATGATAGTTCTTTTTTTTTTTTTTTAACTTTCTTCCTCATCTTTTTTTAGACAAAGCAACCCTCTATTTCCCAAACACTTACTGGGCAGTATGAAAGGACAAGAAACAATTCTAATTATCACAAACTACAGCCTAATGAGCACTGTCTTTTGAGTCAAATGTAGTAAGAGTGGTTACCTTCTCAAATATAATAAAGAAATTTCTCATCAGAAGATACACATAGAAAGGGCTAATAATGAAAGAGCTAAGTAAATCAATGGCAATTCAACTATCTAAACTTTTTTCTACTTTCCTGTTACAATTTTGTACTTAAATTTTGATGAGTTTTTTTCTTTTATAAATTTCTAAGACCATGAGATATTAAGACACAGTGTATGTGCCCAAGTAAATCCTTACTGCAATACATGGGTGATTTCCCAGGTGAAAGACCCTAAATCTTTAAAAGCTAACTATGTTCAATGATAAGAACCTGTGCTTATTTCACAAAGGTGAAGAACAAAGACCAGATTTCCCCACAATATCACTGCAACTTCACTCTGTCCTTTGCAAACTCCCAAGGCATATACTTTTAAGGGTAGCATTGTGCTCTGCTTCCCATTCATACTATTAGCACCTTTTCAAATCCGTGTCTTTGATAGTATTACAGCACTGTAGGAGTTTACAATTGGAAAGAAAACTCAAACAAAGAACTTTAATAAGGTGTCCTTTCTGGCATCATACCCTGCTTCTATTACACCTTCTCTGTCCAGATAAAAGAGTTTGTACTTAAATACAGTAGTTTTCAAAAATATATGGAACTTTGCCGCCATTTTTATTTTTCCAAACTGTATTTACCCAGAGCTATTTGAAATTTGTTTTCTTAAAAATTGACTATTTTTATGTGTATGGGTGTTTTGCCTACATGTATATGTATCATGTGCATGCACTGCTCACAGAAGAAAAGAAAATCGTGCCAGGATTGGAGTTACAGATGGCTCTGAGCCGCCACGTGGTGTGGGGAATCAAACCCAGGTCCTCGGGAAGAGCAGCCAGACACACTTAACTGTTGAGCCATCTCTCCAGTCAGATTAGAAACTTATTAAACATGAAAATGATCTTACTGCTAAGGACTACGCAAAATGATGAGAAGTTTAAAAAAAATCAGTTTTACATTTTTTTGTATTTTTTTTGGTTTTTTTGAGGAAGGAGATCTCACTCTGCAGCCTAGGCTGGAGTGCAATTTAGTCCATATCTCAGGCTAGCCTTGAACTTAAAGCAATCCTAGCTCAGGTATGAGTTACCACACTCACGTTAAGAAAATTAGTTTTCCCTTGTACATCATAATCAATGGCACTTCTTAAATACGTAATAAATATCAACACTGTTTATGCAATTCAAGCACTAATCCTACACTGTACAAGGTGTACAGCAAAGAAGATTCCACAAGAACCGAGAACTATTTAGACCAGATAATTAAAATTTTAGAGCTCTTAAAATAGCTATTATATAGCAATTAGAAAGACAAGAACAAGTGACAGATGGAACATAATGAAAAGTGCAGATTTAAAGCTCAAATTTAATAATGCAGTGTGATGCAAGTAGTAGTTCAAATCAATCAAGAAAAACGAATTACTCATTTTTATCTAACTTAAATTCTCAAACCAAAACTACAGAAGTACCAAAGAACACATCAGTAATCATTTTGATGATTCTGGGAAATGCATTCCTAAATCCAAAACCAAAAGCAAAGGCTATAATAGGAAAAACTGACATTTTTGACTGTAAGATTTAAATATTTTAGAAATTAGTCTGGTTTGCCTATATTCCCCTGAAACTCTCTATATCATAAGGTCTTTAGAAAATATCAATGGTCAAATTCTATTATGTGTAATTTATGTTCACACTGACCTTTGAAGTAGCAATTGGCGGAAGTTGCCACTCTGTGGGCTAATTGTCAGATGATGGGACAGGTAATTACACAGGCGAGCTCCCATGTAAGAGAAATTTGGGATAGACGTGGCCTTTTAAAAAGAAAAATTTTGTATAACACAAATACATTATCATCAATTCAAACACTTAGCAATATTTTATGGAGGAAACCATTTTGGCTACCAAAATTAACTATATAGTATATAAAAAAGGTTTTTGTTAGGTATAAGGAAATTAATTCTCCCACCTAGCCTTATACTAAGAACCACACGGCAAAGAAAATGTTTAAGGCAACTTCTCCAAGTCCTCATTTACCTGAGGTTACCAGAAAACAACCAGAAAGTGTCTTGATGTTAACCCATTTTTGCTGAAAATACAGACATGTAGACAGCTGCTTGGTAACAATTTTGAAAGACGAAAAAGAGAAACCAAACTATTGATCAGTGTTGCTTCTCAGGGTAAAAACACACACTTTGGGACCTAGCAAGTCCACAAGACACCCAAGTTTTCTACTTTGTGATGTTGGCCACTACTAAAACCTCCCTGAGCTTCAGTTTGACACACAAAAGTGATTAACAGCACCTGGCATGACATTGCAAAACAGTTGGAATAAAAAGAAAATGAAAACAACTAAGCCACTTAAAAAGAGAATGGAAAAAACCCCAAAAAAACCAGAATATACTACATCTGGAAAATTATGTGATGTAGTGAAAACAGCACCTAAGAAATCTGACTTCAGTTGCAGATTTTAGAGATCAGCAGACAGCACAGCTCACCACCTCATGGGAGATAGGAAAACATAAGAAGCCTGACTAAGGTCACAAAGGTAATCAACCACAGATTCCAGTCTAACAGATGGGCTGAAGCCCCTCTAGCCTCTTCCTAATCAATTTACTAGACTAGATTGAGTCACTTAAGCCTCTCTGCTCAGTATGTATAAAGTATATAGAAGAGTAATGCTTTCAGCCACTGAGCTAGATTATTTGTAGAATGCTTAGCATTATTAGAAACATAGCAAAATGCTTTATAATTATACTTTTTTATTTCTAGTTGGTTTTTTTTTTTTTTTTTTTTTGCTCACATTTGGTTCATTTCACCTTTGGTTTCAAAAAAACAACACTCATTTCCTATTATTGGCTAAGAAACTTTATCGTCTGGGAATGCAAAACTTGACATCATCTCAAGTGTAAAATTTG
>JADRCD010237543.1:10706-23703 GCA_019843815.1 Montemys delectorum | reverse complement strand
GGGAGGAGAGAGAGAGACCTGGGCCTCAGCACCAGGCCCCCTGCCACCCAGGTAGAGAGAGAGAGAGAGCCTCAGCAGGCCGGGCCTGGGGGCCGCAGCCCAGGCCCCCTCCATTCTTTTTGGAACTGCATATCCCTTCACCTTATCTCTAAGGAAAAGTTAGAATAAGAACTGTGCAGCCTTTCTGGGCCTGCAAGCCTTTGATGGACCTTGTGTGTAGATGGATCCATCCCTGATGCTGACTTAAAGCTCTGATGAATCATGATATCCATACTTAATGCCAGACTTGGTCCCTGCTTACTAGAACTGGACTTTATTTGTTCCCATGACTGGAAGATGCTCTAAAAAGTGCTACAGGTTGAGTACTTCATCTCAGGGGACAAGGACTGAGAGAATAGGACTGGCCAAGTGTTGTCTGCTGTTGCTCTGGAAACAGTTCCTAGCATCCACAGGCCAGTGGAAGCATCTCTGTATATGATAAAATGAACATTTTATGTGCCTAATGAGACTGTTGGCAAGTCTGTTCCAATTACTTTTCTGGGGAAAAAGAACAGAACATACTGGCATGAATGAATAGTGGCCGAGTGCTCATTTAAAAGGTCAAGTGGATTTGGTCCGTCCACTAGTAGAGACTCCTCCCATGGCGCCATCTCTTAGTGCCTTCAGCAGATGCTTGCTTCTGATACCATGTGGTGCACCAAGGATTTGATGGGACCAGTACCGTGTGCAGTTTTGGGCTAACTCATCTTTACTTAGGGTTTCTTTTCAAAAAAGTTTATGCAAAATAATGGAGGACGAAGTTTCTGCCTCAGTGCCATTGGGAGATGTGAAGAAAGGAGTAACCGTATAACAGAAGTGTTAAGATTGTGAATTCAAACAAGTAAGCTGGAGCCTGCCTGGGAGTCATTTTCTTAAAACAGTTGTGACAAAAATCTCATACAGATGCCAAGAGGACGTCAGGAAGCCTCTAGCTACCCTCCGTTCTGTATGGCCACCACTGATTGCAAATATTTGTGGTGAAGTTACAAGCTGTCAGTAGTGACATGAAACTTACGGAGGGAACATAATTTGAGTGTAGACAGGGACGGTGGAACAGAGCGTCTTGATTAAGTTAATATGTATTGATATTTCTCCTGTTGTTTTGACTTCCCAGGCTGTTTAAATTCAGTCTTGTCACAACAGAAAACAAAAGAGGCTGCTGTGACATTGATTTTTGAGAGCCTTGCCTCGGAAGGATAGTGTTGTGTTGTTTTGTTTTGCTTTTTTTGTGCGTGTGTCTGTGCTCTGGGGTTGACAGTCAGGAAGGCAGAAATGTTAAAACTGTGGCGCAAATAATCACGTTAAATTGCTGAGCATAAATTATCAAGGGGAATGCATTTTGATTGTAAGCATAAATCAATTTTATGCACCACAAAATTGCCACCTTTGAGTTTGCTGAGGTAACTTATTTTTGGCAGCCACGAGCACAATGTTGGTTTGGAAACAGAAAGGCTGGAGTCTGTGGGCCCCAGGAACCCATGCTCATGGACTCCCGGGGGGGGGGGGGGAGTAAACCACAAGCCAGGAGAGTTTGTGCTTCTGGCAAAGTGCCCACTTCACACCGACAGTAGTCACAGAAGCTTGAGCTTGGGGCCCACAGCGAGATTCTCACCATCGGACATAGCCTCTTCATTCAGTGCTTTTAATGACCACACTTATAATTTAAAACCAAATTTAGCTGCAAACTTCCAGCCTATTCTTGCACCATTAAATCCGCCTCATCGTAATTTTAAAAGACTTGTTTGGTTTTAGCAGACAGACAATACACTATCATCTATCCGTCACCCTATTATCTTCACAGAAAAGAGCCAATAATTTCTACAATCAGAATATCTACAAACCAGCATGTTGGTCTCTGCTGCTCATACATGGTATTTTTTAAATTTAACTTTTTATTGATTTTTTTATGAATTTCACATTATGTACCCCAATCCTAGTCATTTCTCCATCCCTTTGTACCTGCCTTCTGTCCTTGCAACCTCCTCCACAAAAGAAAAAAAAAGAAAAATCTCATTGTGAAAGCTAGAGTGTGTCAGCGTGCGTCCCCTGGTCTGCCCTTTTGTTTATATTTCTTTGCTTGCAAATGTTCATTGCAATGAATCATTGGTCTGGTTCAAGGTCTCTGGCTCCTGCTATCCTATCAATACTGGATCCTCACTGGGACTCCTCTCAGAGATCCTGCTGTTACTTTCTGTCACAGGATCTTACAGCTTTGGATCTGTAGGACTGAGCTCTTTATGTGCTCCAACAGTTCATAGATGAGGTAGATGTTACGGTGGGCCAACTCAGAGCCCTTGATCTTGTCCTGGGTGGTAGCTAAGTTGGTTATCCCACTAGCTCTCCCACACTTGCACCAGCATTGCAAACTCTCCAACACTGACCTGGCTAGCTCACCCAGTGCTGCAGACAGCAAGGGACAGAACCAACTCTCCCACTCTCATGAGCTCTGGAGCTGGCTCTCCTGTCTAGTATAGGTGGTGAGGGTGGAGGGGTAGGGGGTGGGGTGCAGAGCATCTATCCCTAGCTGATGCCACCACACAGACATGTGGCAAGGTGATTTCTCTCCCACACACATGCCTTCTGGGTGGCTCACCCACAACTCTGCAACCATGGCCAGCTCTACTGACCTGGCCATGTGCTGACTTGGCAAGGTGAAGGGCCCACTTTTCTGAGTGCTGCAGCCAATGAGGGGCAGCTTTCCTGCCTGCCATAGGTGTTGAGGGGCAAGAGGGTTGAAGGTTGGCATTTGTGGCATTTTTGAAGTGGTGGAGGAGGTATAAACTGAATGCAAATGTTACTAATCTGGGAATTTTTAATACTCAAAATGCTGGGGCCTCTTCCAGGAAGCCCTTACCAGAGGACAGAGACAGTCCTAAGTGCTTAAATTGTCAACCCAGCTCCATGCGTCCTCCTTTCACAGACTATGTCACATCAAATGGAAAGCAGTAGATGTGACAAGCCACTTTCCTTCTTGCTTCCTTTTTTCTTGCATGTTCATTGAGGGAGCATATATATTTATTTTAGTCTGAAGAAGCTTCCTGTTGGAGCCTAAAGGATAGAGACCAAAGTGATGATTTTTGAAGGGATGGTTGGGCCCTGTGTCACTTCATTATGACTACAGAAACTAAACAGAATGATACACGACAAAAGTGGCCGGACCAAGCTGACCCCTGGCTGCCATCCGCAATGCTGTCACAATCACACCAACACCAGTGCTGTCGATAGTGTCAGATCATGGCTATCTATCCTGGGACACAGGGCACGCAGCATGAGATCTAGAACGCAGGGCCCAGGGCCAGGTTGTCACGGGCAGAATTCTGACCTTTAAAAGTTGTTATCTTCCTCTTGCCTCAACTTTCCCAACCTGGCAATGGGAGAACAGCCCTCGTCTCAAAGATCTGTTAGAGGAATGAGATCTGTAGGAAAGGTTTAGAACAGTTCAGGCCATATGTGTGTATGTATATGCACACACGTGTATGCATATGTACACACTACAGAACAACGTCCTCCCCGGACAGTCAAAAAATACCCACAATGACAACTTCCCACCTAAATCCATTCATCACTTTCTTGAAATGAAAGCTCTAGTATTCCATTTATAAGTGGGTTTAATGGCTATTTTTTTTTTCCTCCTTTTGCGGAGTGGGTAGATACTGGAGACAAATCTCTGGAAATGGTAAAGGACTCTTTAAAGTGAATGCCGTACAGCTATCCCCTAGAGAGAAGCAGGTGCATTCATGTCTAGGAACTAGGCAATAGTCAGTTAAACTGAGGTCAGATTTGTCTGAATTAGGCAGATATCTCAAAGTGCTTTTTAAAGACTTATCTTAGAATCAAGAATGTGTGTGTGTGTGTGCGCGCGCGCGTGCGCGCGCGTGCGAGTACATCCAATCATGTGCACATGATTATGAGTGCAGGTGCCTGTGGAGGCCAACAGCATTGATGATGTCCTGGAGCTGAGGTGCCAGGTGGTTGTGGGTGGCCTTACATGGGTGCTGGGAATTGAATTCAGGTTCTCCAGAAGAGCAGCAAGTACTGTTAAAAACAGAGCCATTGGTTCAGACTCCCCCCCCCCCCCCACACACACACCCATGCTTATAAAATGAAATAAATGTGAAAAAGAAATCAAAGGTAACATGATCAGAAGATCTGAAATAGCCATTTTCAAATAATATGATCATGTGCAAAAATGAGTCAAAGTAGGGTGAGGTCATAAACCTTGGAAACCTGTCCCTGTGGTGTACTTTCTCCAGCTAGACCATACCTCCTGAAGGTTCTATGTATTTCCCAAATGGTAGAAGAGACCAAGTGTTCAAATACCCCAACGGGGGCGGGGAGGCATTGCTCATTCAAACCACTATAAACACCAGTGTACACAGGAAATGAGCTACAAATTTACATCAGATGAAGCTCAATGAAGGCCCAACAAGGAATAGCAATGAAAGGATAGCTAGAAATGGATTGAAATATAAAAATAAGCTACTACATCATAATTGGCAATAATTTGAAGTTCTATGTGACTGGTGGGTTGTGGTGAAGAGTGGAAGTTCCTAACCTTCATGTTTAAAGCATAGGCCAAGCTTTCTATTTCTAAGGGCAATTTGACAATATAAGCTTCTATTAAGCTTCTACACACACACACACACACACACACACACACACACACACACACACACAAAGCCACCATCATTCAGTTCCCTCCCCAGGGCAATGTGAACACGTGGCTAAGGATGTTTGTCAGGGCACTGTTTGTGACAATGGGGAAAAAAGGAGAAAACCTGAATGTCCCAGTGGTGAAAAAGATAAATAAAGCATGATGGAGTCACCCTGTGAGCTACAGCAGCACATGTAGAAGCAACAACACAGATCTGTTCTGGCACAGCATGACTAGGTCTTAAAATGACAGTGTTTTAGGTGAAAAGAAACTGAGTATGGTCTGATGTACAATATAGAAGGAGTGAGGGAAGATACATAAAAACAAGTCAAGTCACATGTTTTATAAGATTATGTACAAAGATTTGTATGTATACATATGCACATCTCTATGGGTCTTTATATCTATATTGTATATCAAGATCTATGAACATATATTATAGATGTATATTGTAAAGCTACCATTGTCTTTCTATCTCATTATTACACATGTCAATGGTTACCCATTGTGGGGCTAATAACGTAACAATGACAGATGGCAATCAGATGAACCTACAATGTTGTATGACCCTGAGTCAGACATCAGATGAGTACAGGTCTCTTAACTAGAGGACAACTTTTCCCCCTTTCTCTTTCTCCTGCCTCTTCCTTCGCCTACCTTCTCTTTCCCAGCCTCTCCTCTAGGCCCACCAAACTCCCAATAAGGACCATCTATCAAGACTACCTTATAAGCAACACTCGGGCTCACGGGATGAGTTTGTTTCCCTGATTTCCCCCTGCACTGGGGTTGATGTCACTTTATTTCTGGCACAGAGCCACTTTCCCACAAGTGGAATATCAAGGCATCCCTCTTCAACAGAGCAATTGGGAATTTCATTTAGTTTCATTATGATAAAACTTCACTCAGCCTGAGTGCATGATAAGCAGCTCTAGTGCATTTTCCATATCCACGCATCTAAGAAAAAGGCAAGTTGGGCTCCAAATGTATGCAGATGCAAGGATTCTAAGATGAAAAATAGTGTGTGTAGTGGGTGGGTGGGGGAGAGGGTGTACGCTGCTCAGAAATCTCAGATGCTAAATAACAGCAGCAAGTATTCAAAAACTATTTCTAGATTTTTCAGAAAATCTTTAACTTCATCAAGGGATAAATCAATTTGCAGGTGCTATTGACAGCTATTTAAGTGAGAGGATGGAGCATCTTGATTGGGAAAAGTAAACTAAAGGAGAGAGCTAATTAACCCATTATGAGTGTACATTCCAGTCTATTTTCATAGACTTAGTATTCTTATTATTTTGTCTAGGGAGTTAATTATTGGAGGGTACTATATTTTTCAATCAGACTTTATTTGTTAAAATCCTCAAATTTACCAACAAAGAGAACAGATAAGAACATAGATGGAGGCAAGGCATTCTTCAGTCTTCCTAGGAACTTGCATCTGTTGTCTCTCTTTATGCCAGGGTACCTACTGATAATGAGCATTAAATAATTATTTATGTACATTGAAATAAAAGGGTAATTGAGCTCAAAGGTTAATGGACTTCCACATTAGCAAATTTTTCCTCCCCAAAGCATTTCCTATGGAAGTGATTTGTACTCATTATTTTTTATAGTCTCATACACTCTTTCTCAAATCCTTCACCTGGCTCCTATTCCATGCCAGGGACAGGCTGGACTTGGCTGTGTTTGCCTCTCTAGCTTGCTTGCTAAGGCAGAGACTCTTAACTAGAAGAATACAGGAAGGGTGGGTTGGAAGCCAACTCTGAAGGGCTCAATGGTTCCTTCTTTAGTTCCATTAGAATCTATTTTTCTCTGAAGACTCTGTGCCTCCTACCCCCCATTCCTTGCAAGAGATAGGGTTTCACCTGCCTCTGCCTTCCAAGCCCTGGGATTAAAGGCATGTGCCTCCATCATGTGGCTGTTCTGCACCTTATAATGAAGCTGCTGGTATACTTATTACTTTTCATGAGAAAAATGTAGTTCTTAGTATTCTTGAGCACCAGAACAAAGACAATGAATACCAATGTATAAGATGGGCATTGTTTAAAGGCTTTCTGTGCAGTTGTCACCACCTTCTGAGGCCATGGGAAACACTCAGCTCACTTCTCTCGGGGGCTAAACAACAACTAGTCGAAACTGCTTCCAAATTTTCAGAAAATCCTTAACTTTATGACACTTCTTAGACTATGGGAGACATCCATACCAGGAGACAGTTCCCTACTGTCTAGGTTTTCTACTGTTATAGTAATTATTAAGCCATTTCATGATTAAGTTGAAACTTGGAGAGTTTAATTAAAGAGCCTAGATGCTGCATCGTTGGCATACAATGGAAACATGCATCACACCACGGAACATCTTACGTAGACTCAGAACTTTCCCAAATGAAGCCCCATTTCCTTAGACTCCACCCTAAAGACCCAGGGCACTGGTTAGGATCTGCTTCATCACATGGATGGAGCACAGTGGGTTCCGAAGTCAGTCATCTCATGTCCTGGAAAGAGAGAGGTCTTGGGAAGGGAAGATGAAGAAGGCTGGGGTGAAGAAAGAACAGAGCACACAGAAATGAAAGTATTAAGGAAGGGAACAGAGATGGCCGTTAAGAACAGGGCTTTGGAAATGATTAGTGCTGATCTGAACAGTGTAGCTAATGAATGTGTGCAGAGCAAGCTGGCACACAGGGAAGGGATGTCCAAGCCCCCTTATCGTCCTGTCTGTTTGAATGAAAGACCTCAAGTTCCTGCTTTCCTTCCCTTTGTATCCATTGGATGGGATTTTAGGGAGGAAACCTGGTTTATTTCCCAGTTTTCAAAAGGTGGGTTTGTTGCAGCTTAACCCTTAAATTGCACCTTCCAGAAGCTTTAGTTTGTTTCATTGAAGTTGGTAATAGCAATGGAGAATTCTATCTCCCCTCACTCCTTTTGCATCCTCTCAACCAAAAGCTCTCTTGTATGTAGAGCAGCTCTTGTAAACTACATTTTGATGAAATTAGAGGCATCCATATTAATGCCACTTGTTTTCCGAAATCTCTGAGAGAATGGTCTTGAGATGCAATGTTGTGGGTTCTGTCAAACTCACATGTCAGAGAGGAGTGCCTGAGAGCTTAAGTTATTATGTGAATAGTCCCCCACTCTTTCCTCCACCACTTGTACACACTTTGGAGTCGTGCTTAGAGTCTGCTTGCTAAAGCATCCACAGTGCCACTCTGTCAGGAATCCTGCCTGTATCCTTGGCTCATGATTGCTGATTGAAGTGTGTGGCATATGTCCCCTATATATAGAAATGCACACATCTATACACGGCTCTGTGGCTACAGATAAGCACACTGGCACTCCCACATGTGAATCTCTGCAAATTTTTTTCTTGACTCTTTCCTCCAACCCAATGATTTCCTAACGATCTGTTACCCATCTAAGACAGACTGCTTTTCATGGTTCAGCAGTCCCTGCGCAGACATTCATTTTAATCAATAGAGCAGTCAAAAGAAAGAATAGATTTACTTGTTTTTTTCTTTCTTTACATTTAATTGAAAATTCTCAAGTGATTTCCAACTTGTGTGGGTTTCAAAGTTTTTAGGAAGTCCTTACAGGTAGGTAGATGCAAGAGGGCAAAGGGAGCATAAGATGCCCTCATTGATCAGCAGCCACCTGCTCAGTGCCAGGCTGGAGTGGGGTGCCAGAAACTTCTGCACGCTTTCCATGTCTCCATTCCTCATTGCCCAAAGCTCCCAACACTCATGAACATCTATTGGTTTCAGTGTCACCAACCCCAAGACTGCTGCACAGCTGGTTTCCCACCTCTTGACCTTTGTAATTCCTTTCTAAGGAAGAACCTTACCATGCCACTTCCTTGAGCACTGTGTGACTTTGAAATAGTAATTGAATCTGTAGGATTTGGCTTGCTAATCTGTTAAAATGGAGATAAGAAGTCTGAATGCTTCAGCAGAGCATGCAAAGTTCTTGTCCTTCAATGAATCAGCTAGTCTTAGAGCATGTCTCACCTTTTCAAAAGAATTCAGATCCTCCCAGTCCCGTCCTCCATGCATATTTGCTGGCATTCATGTGGTAAACTGAGTTATTATCCTGCCATTATGCCTCCTCTTTCTATCCTCTACCTGGTGCAGAGCTATGCATCCAGTATGAATAAGCACAGAGAGCAATGGTATGTTGGATATTGGTTGGTTGAAACAATAACACCTAGAAATCAGTCTTTGTGTCAAAATTTGATCCTGCTAGAAAAACTCCCCTCAAAGTTACCCTATTGGTTGGTGACATCCCAAGGCCTCTAGATCCTTGCAGACCTTTTTAAAAGAGAAAACTAAACTGTGAGTCAATCTTAGAATGTTTTGGCACATTTCTAAATTCCTCTTCATGCATTTAAAATGTGTTTATTATTTCATTCCACAATGTATTCTCATGTATTTTATCTCATGGGATTATATTGAGATTCTGCATGTTATCATTCTCATTTCATAGAGGGAGAAACTGAATGTGTGTGTCAGTGTGTGTGTGTGTGTGTGTGTGTGTGTGTGTGTAAAACCTGTGAAACATTGCTTGTTTGTTTATATGTTTAGGAATGTCCACTCAGGATCAGATAACCTATCAGGAGGCTTGTCTCTGGAGAAGACTGGATCTCCTTCTCTTAGTACTCATTAATGCCTTTAGCTCTTCATCAAGGGGTGGGGCTGTGTGAGATTTTTTTCCTCCCCAGATTAGCATGTCAACTGGTGTTGTCATTGTATAGGTTGTATTTAGGTGAGTGTATGTTTGAGAGTTCACGGGTACAGCTCCTTGTAATATTTAAAAGATGTTATCTAAAGCAGACGTCCTAGTCTTCTGGCTTCTCCAGCATTTCTGCCCACTCCTCCAACATGTGCCCTGATTCTTTAGAGGTTGTGTTTTCTATAGATCAATTATGGTGGGAACCCTACATTTTGACCAGTTGTGGATTTCTGGGATGATCTCTTTCTGCTGCAAAAAGAAACTTTTTTTGATGAGAGATGGTAGCTCTATTTATCTGTGGCTATAAGGATAGGTATTTAGAATAAATTTGGGAATTAATTACACTGGCTTAAGAAAGTAGCAGTAGTAGTTCTCCTTTGGGGTCAAATGACCTGACCAGCCACAGGTAGTTGGTTAGGTTTACAGTACCAGCTTTGAATTCTCTCCTATTGAATGAGTCTGAAGTACAGTTAGATGGCTGTTAGTTACTCCAAATACATTGCTGTAGAGAATGGCCCAGGATAAACGTTCCTTTCTTCTTCCAATCTCCCCATACTATTCCAGTTTTAGCTAGATATTGAGTACTGCTTTAGGACATTGAGATTCTGTATTGAGGGCAGCTATAAGGTGTTGGAACCTACATTTTTGACTCATAAGACTCATTCTGTGTCTTTGTCATGACCTCACTTCCTGAATGTGCCTGCTCCCTCTGCATCAGGCCTTCTAATCCCATCTGCCTCATGTGTCACTGGAAGCACTAATGACTCTTCTGCCGCAAAGTTTCTCTGTGAAACCAATGAGGGATTCTTTAAGCATGGGAGCAAGTTTTATTTTTTAAATCAGAGGAACACTTGTATGATCCATTTAAGAAATAATCTTTTTTTAATTATGAAAATAGATCCCTATGAGTAGGTTGGCCAGCTACTTAAAGATTCAGTATAAGGGTAGAACTTGAATGCAAGAGGTTGCAGGCTAATGGATGCAGTGCCATCTCCTCCATACCAGCTTCTGAAAATGGGAATTTTTCAGCTCAAGTGTATCTGAAGCTATGTAATCCAAGTCTTGCCCTGACCAGGGTGGTTTTCTAGCACAGTGATTCTCAATCTGTATAGTTGTGACTCCTTTGGGGCTTGAAGGACCCTTTCAGAGGGGTCACTAAGGCCATTAGAAAACACAGATACTTGCATTACAATTGAAAACGGTAGTAAAATTGTAGTTATAAAGTAGTAACAAAAATAATTTTATGGTTGGGGGTCATCACAATATGAGGAACTCTATTTAAAAGTCCCAGGATCAGGAAGGTTGAGAACCACTGTCTTAGTATGTTGCCCGTGTCAGCTTTCTGCCTCAAAGTATATGGTAATTTGTGTACCCCCTGAAAGGAGACCAAGCACAGGCTGAGTGTTCTGGAGGCAAAATCATACTTAGAGTGTCTCAGGTTATCAGAGTAAGTGGTAGTTGTCTGATTATAAAGTGGGAAGATATTATTCAGATGTAGATATATCTGTAATCAGCAATGATGAAAAAGGAGGTATACAGGAAATGCAAAATAATTAAAGATTTAGTGGTCTTGGGGCAGGGACATATGGGGTCTCTTTTATACCTACAAAATGCCCCACTGCTTGTGATATTTAGGGATCCTGATGGGCATTGCCTTTCTTATAGAGTATAGGGGAAGGGAGTGTGTATTTGGTTTTGGAAAGTATTTGGCCGTAGCCCAATCTTGAAAGCATCTAGTATGTCTGGTTATTGGTTAGGGAAAAAAAAAAAAAAAACACAACAAAAACATGGCATTTCCAGTGGTTTCCAGGGGGAATTAGGCTAAAGGTTGCCATCCTATGAGAAGGTCAGTCTGGGAAGTCTGAGAGGAAGGAGCCAAGGTGAATCAAGCTTCTGAAGGAAGGAAGGTAGAGGTTTGGTGTGTTTATGGGACCCTCCAACCAAGTTGTAAAGACCTATTGTAAAGACCAAGTTGAAAACACTAGTCTGTCAGCTGACTGGTTTCAGAGGCTACCCTTTTGTTTTAAAGCCTGTTTACCTCTTAGTCTCTGAACAGGCACACTCTGGGAAACAGAGCAGCAAATGTTATTTGATTGTACTGAACTCTTGTCAATTGAAAATTAACATATAAACATATGCAACAATTGTAAGAGAACTCAGCTTTCCTGTCCTCAGACTGTGAACCCTCAGGTCCATACAAATATACCTCTAAGAGTTCACAGGGTTCTAAGAGAGGACTTATGTCTAAACAACTGTGTCACTCTCCTCAGACAGCCACCTAGGACTCCCAGAACACCGCACCCCCTTTGCTCCTTTAGTGTGTACCCTGGCGGTGAACTGAAGCTAGTTGCTGAAGTTCATTTCCTTTCACTCAAGGCAGAAGGAGACAACCTCATTTCATATGCAAATTTCAGTAAATATTCCACCTGTCTCAGTAGTTTCCAAGACTTAGAAAATCATTCATAGCCCTGTTACTCTCTAGAGGGACATTCAGGGGTCCTCCTCGTCACTTCAAATGGATGCTATTAAGCTTGGAAATGGCATTGCTTTCAAGAAAGCCAACACTTGACAATTAGTGCCTGTTTCCTTGGATGAGTATGAAAGTTTAAAATAGTCCAAGAAGACCCCTGCAATCCCTGCTCAATGAGATTTGATTTCTCTTTAAGCTGTTTTTAATAGCTGAATTACAGAACACTGCAGTTTACCAGCTAATAGGTTGTGAGCAGGCAGCCTGCTCTGTGCTTATGGTGACAGCATTTAGACCTGTATT
Source organism: Montemys delectorum (assembly GCA_019843815.1). Classification (NCBI taxonomy): domain Eukaryota; kingdom Metazoa; phylum Chordata; class Mammalia; order Rodentia; family Muridae; genus Montemys; species Montemys delectorum. Next base: position 11,525 of record JADRCD010237543.1, on the reverse strand, counting down.
CATCATCTAACCTCTTGAGTTCATGATCTTTGTACAAAGTGAAGCTGAGCTTATTTCTCCTCACTAGAGTTATCCTCTCTGTGTATGTCTCTCTCTTCCTACTTCTCTGTCACAGCTTCATCCCAGTCTCCGTATCTTTTTTTTCATGTCCTTAATCTGTTTTTTTTTTTTTTCCATTTTCTCTTGAGCTGAAGGAAGGAGTCAAAAATCTGTCTGCAGTTGATGTGTTTTGAAAACAGGTAATGGAGGAGATGAAACAACCCTAAACAATTTGGCTGTGATAATTAATTAGGAGAAATGTAAGCCCCAGGCAGGCTAAACTTGGATAGATTCCAGGAGCTCAGGTCTTTCTTTGTCCATTTGCAGTGTGATCCAGATCACAGCCTGAGAGGAAGAGGCTGCTAACAGAGCATCTTAGTTCCAATAAGAAGAGGCAATCTGCTTTCCAAACCTGTATCTTCTACCAGAAAATATGAACAACAGTTAAAGTTATTGCTGTGGTTTACACAGTGTCTCCCAATGTGCTGTGCGTTAAGGAGTTGGTTTCTGATCTTGGGAGAAGGTAAAACCACTGAGAGGTTGATTCTAGTGAGATACCTGACCACAAGGAATGTACTTTTAAAGGAAATACTGAGACAGCATCCTCCCTTCTTCCTTTTTAAATTCTTGGACGCCATGAGGAGCTTCGCTTAACCCAGTCACGCATTCTCCACCATGAGTGCTTGCTTAGCCCAGACTTAAAAGCACTGAGTATACTTGAATTCAAACCTTGTAGTGGTTTGAATAAGAATGGCCCCCATAGCGTCATCTATTCAAATG
>JADRCD010237542.1:0-35839 GCA_019843815.1 Montemys delectorum | reverse complement strand
TGTCTACTTTCTGGGTGTAAGTGGTTGCCTGTGTGTATGTGAATCGTGGTGCGTGCCTGGTGCCTTCCAAGGCCAGAAGAGGGTGGTGGGTCCCCTGAGCCTGAAGTTACAGACAGTGGTGAGCTACCCTGTGAGAGCCTGGGCCTTCACCAAGAGCAGCTAGTGCTCTTCATGCTAGTCTCTACAGCCCTTGCTTGGTAATTTCTCATTCTTGAGCTGTAAGAAGCCACCTTCATGTGGATTCAGGCTTCAGCTGATGTCGATCTGTTGACTCAGGCTGGAGTGTATCCTTCGCCCTCTTGAGTTCTAATGGTGAAAGGGAAGCTTTGATGTGAGTAGGCTTGCTTCTTCCCCGCCCCCGCAAAGTTCCCTGTTTGTACTCTCATGTGCTGTGTGGAGGTTAGAGTCAATGCTGGAGGTTAGAGTCAATGCTGCCTGCCTGAAACTGTTTCTACTTTATGTTTCAGTACTGTTTCTCACTGGCAGGTCCCAGTGGCCTGTCTACCTCTGCTGCACTCAGGGATACAATTATGGCTGTGTGTTGCTGGCCTGGATGTTACAGGGGTTCTGGAAATCTGAGCTCAGGTCCCCACACAGTTTAGCGACTAGGCTATCCCACCAGCCCTGTAGCTCAGGACAGATGTCTTTGTTTAATCCCTGGGGGTGGGGTGGGGGAAGGCTTTCTGTAGTTTTCTTTGAGAAGTTCTGTGGTTCTGTATGTTAAGTCTGTGATACACCTCACTCAAGTCTGTGGCACATCTCAAATTATTTTCTATGCACAGTGTTGGAGGAAGACAAGCCACTTTCTCCAAGCCAGTAATTAAACATGAGAAATATTGAAGATAGGATCAGGAAATGAGGACATAAGCATAGAATGGGTTTATAGTGGTTAGAAAGGAAATGGGAGCTTTAAATAAAACATAATTGAATCGAGTTGAAAACTCCTATGTTTAAATGAATCAGACTCCGAGACTCTTACCAACCTTTATGGAAAGGCAGATTCCAGTCTCAGCATGGTGAAAAAGGCAAGAGTCGAGAGTTAGAAGGGAATCGGTGCCAGGCTGGTGCTTACCGTCGGCATTGAGAAACGGTCCTGGACAGTCTTCTGGAGGTACTAGGATGGTCCATGAGCCAATCATGAGACACTGAATCAAACAGACAGACTCCTTAGTTCCTCAAAGAAGAAAAGATTCCACTTCCCAGAGGCAGCCAATCATCACATGGTCCATGCCTCATTGCGCTTCCTTGAGGCAGAGTCTGACTAACTGAGAACCGAGGAACACGCCTTTGCCTCATTCTACTTTTAAATGCTCCCTGTTTGAAAAGTTCATCACTAGTAAGCTGGGGGGCGTGGGGTGTTTCTTCTTTCTCTCTGTCTGATTTCAAAGGCTATGGCTGAAATCCAGTGAGGACAGACGTAGAGATGAAGGAGGAACGCAGAGCCAGGGACAGTTCTCACATCCCAACACTTGATGGCTGAAGGCCATCAAGGGACGGTGGGTCAGGGGAAAGAGCACAGGTGTTCACACTAATAGTGGTGAGTAAGGGACCTCTGCAGGCTGAGAAGTCAATGAAACTCCTTTGGCCAGACCCCAGAGGGACCCAAGTGTCTTAAGCTTGCATTTAGGAGTTAAAGGGAATGTTCTAGAAGAGAACCCTGGCGGGGCAGATTGGAGCCTCATATTAGGCAGTTTCCACACCAGAAGATTGATACAATGTAGAAAAGTATCCACAAATTGAGTTCAAGCGAGTTTCAAAGATTCAGGCCCTTCAAAGACATCAGGTGATTTCAAGACAAACTGAACTCCAAGAAACTATTTAAATAGTGGTCATGGTTTTCTTTCTAGTTGCTGTGAGAAAATACTCCACTAAAAGCAACTCTGGGGAGAAAGGTTTAACTCTTAAGTCCGGATTTCAGCCTTCCTGCAGAGTAGTCAAGGCAGCAGGAAGTTGGAGCAGCCGTGGCTCCGCAGGCAAGAACACTAAGGACAAACCCTCCATGCTTTCGTGCTGGGTTGTTTTCTCCTCTTTTATTTAAGTCTTAAGCCCAGGGGATGGTACTGCCCACCATTAGGCTGGGTCTTCCTGAGTCAATTAACTTAATCAAGTTGATCCCCCTTTCTTAGAGACTAACCTAATCCAGACAATTCTTCAGTGAGCGTCTTCCCCAGGTGACCGTTGACACTGCATTACAGTAATAATATATGATAACTCGAGTTGTGAGTACATAAAGAACTAAATAATAAAATATTCCCTCAAAGTGGGCAAAATATCTGGAGGTATTTCAGTCCAGAAGGCACACCAGCAACAGATAAAGTACTTACCATGTTTAGGTCTGCTCTGCCTAACTTACCATCCAGGCCCACACAGAGGCCAGAAGACAGACACTGTTCACAGTATATTGTGGTATTGGCTCTATGTGGAAAGCATGCATGTGTTCTGGAATCACAGGTGGGTGACTCACATGTTATCTGAAGTCCACGGTATTCCCCTCAGCAATGCACATGCAGCCAGACACAAAGACTACTCAGCACAATTCTACATGGAATTTCTAGAGGTCACAAGGTACAAGGATACATGGTTGTTGGATTGCTAGCCTGTGCTGGGAGCTGACTTAGATCCCCAGTGGGCACAGGGATCCTCTTGACACAAAAACAGAAAGTGTTTTGGGATGGATCAATGTATGTTTATTAAACATCATACAAGTCAGGCAGGTGAGATGGCTCAGCAGGGAAAGGTGTTTCTTGCCAAGCCTGGTGATCCAAGATTGAGCCTTGGATCCCACACTGCAGAAAGAGAAAACTGACTCCCCGTGCTTTGTCCTCTGAAACACAAACAATGTCCAGGTAATCTACATAAATGGACCCACATACATAGTTACAGTCAGTGCAAATTGTCCACATACTTCAATTAAAAGGCAAAGATTGCCAAAGAGAACAGGGAAGCAAGGTCCAACTGTGTGCTGTAAGCCAGAAACTCAACTCAGCCAGATAGGAAACACAGTATCTACTTAGCAGATCCCACCCAGACAGCAGCCAAGAGAAACTTGCAACAACCAGGGTTTGATGAAACAGGCAGAAGAAACAAGCCTGTGACAGATATCAGGAGGAAAAGCTTCATCATGACGGGTCCTTCATCCCTGAGGCATAGCATCCCCTGCTTGTGCGTCTGATTGAGCTACAGGATAGACAACGCAGGTAGTATCGAAAGCAGACACAGACAGAGTCAGGATAAAGTTTGAGAGTTCTGTGCAACTTACAGAAAAATAAGATGGGAACTCTGTGACCCTGAATCTGGAAAATCTAAGTGGCTCTGCTACTCATCCTGACTCAGTGAGCATTTACTGCTTTGTTCTTCTAGTATCGACACACGTGCATTCTGCTCACACGCACACAGAAGACTCACAAATAGATCACATGCCAGCAGTAAAGTAAAGATCAACAAATCTAGGAAGAACAGAACCGTTCAGTGTGTGCTTTCTAGCCACCATGGAATTAAGCCAGAATCAATAACTGGTAGGTACCTGATGTCTCCAAGAACTCAGAAACAAGCAACATATACATAAATAAATTGCAGAGTGGGGAGCAAGTATCAAGGGAAATTAAAAAGCCACATGAGTGGGGAGAAAAATTAAGGCAGGTGTGTCAAGAGCCGTGGGATGCAGTTACATCATCAATGCCCACAGGGAACCCAGTAACTGCCAAGTTACCTCAGAAGGAATTAAAGGTCATCTGTGTAACTCCCTATGCAAGGAAAGGAGCAACGAAACCAGACTACCACATGGTGCTTCCTCAAGGGGCCAGGTGGGGGGAAACACAGATCTGTGCTGTCGGCTTTGTAGAGGCTCCCTGATGACTCAGTGGGGACCAATGATGGTTTCATCACATGGCAATAAACTATTAGGGATGGTACGGAAGCTGAGACCTTTGCCTTTTACCCAGATGCCAGCCTGAAGTGAACGCTGTTCCAGACGGGAGAGCTACAGCTTGGAAACTTCTTTATGAAAGAATTATTTTGTCACTTTCAGTGTATACATCTGTGCGTGGGTCTAAAAGAGGATACTCTGGAACTGGAGCACAGGCGTTTGTGAGAGGCACTGATATGGGGGCCTGGTGACAGAACCCTAGTCGTCTGCAGGAGCAGCCAGTGCTCTTAACCACTGAGTTGTTTCTCCAGCTTCCAAAGCTCTGAAACTTCTAAAGGGAAATATTAATGGCCTTGGAGGGTCTGAAGATGGCAAGGCACAGATTGCCCATCAAAGGAATGATCAATAAATTGGAAGTCATTAGCAAAGTCAGTGTCAGAAGGATGCCATGAGAAACCAAGAGAACACTCTAGGGCCAATTGGGCAATAAACTTCTCGAAACCTACTATTAATAAGGGTTCAACCTCTCCTCTAGCCCACCACCCACCAGAGGTAGTGGGAAGAGAAAAGTTGTTAGGATATGGGGGAAGTGGACCTGTTCAACAATCATTCTTTGGGGGCCAGCTCAATCTTCTTTGGTAGCAGTTCAGTCCAGTAGCAAACACCAAACATGACTCAGCAGCTGCAGACAGACACCAGGCATGAGCCAGCAGCTACAGTCCAGTCCTTTCAGCAAGCAGACACCAGGCAGCTGTAGTTCAATCCTGAAGAAACCACCGGGCTCACCAGGCAGGCAGAGGCAAAGCTGCTGAAGCGACAAGCTGCCGCAGGAACCTCAAGAGTAGTTCTTGGGCTAGGTTTTCTCAGTGGTGGTGTTATTGAAAGTTGAGCTCTGTTCTGTATAAGGGAAACCAATACACGTGTGTCTTTATTGAAGAACAGCAAGGCAGAGCAAACCAAACCAATGCTCAGGGCTTCTCTCCCATCGTCTGTGGAGGCATATTTATATCCCTACCTCATGAGTCCCTTTCACGTGTCTGCTATATCAAAACATATTTTCACCTGTGTCTTCTTTAGGAAAACGTTCTTTCACGTGTCTGTTTTAGCAAGACAGCCTTTCACCTGTGGGCCCCAGCAAGACATCATTGGACATCACTGACTTTCCAAAGAACTAGAAATTTCAAGCCGGGTGGTGGTGGCACATGCCTTTAATCCCAGCACTTGGGAGGCAGAGGCAGGCGGATTTCTGAGTTAGAGGTCAGCCTGGTCTACAAAGTGAGTTCCAGGACAGCGAGGGCTACACAGAGAAACCCTGTCTTAAAACAAAACAAAACAAAAACAAAAACAACAAAAAAGCCAACCAAACAAAAAACAAAACAAAACAAAGCAAAACAAACAAACAAAGAAAAGAACTAGAAGTTTCTACTTCAGGGGAGACCATGGAGTTACTACGGATATCTGATACCATTTTCTTCCAGGCTACATGAAGAAGCCTTACATGATAGCCAGGCCAACAGCCCTGTGAGAAGTCGGGCTATTTGATGAGGCTTCTCACAAAAGCAGATGTATTGATAGCCAGCCCATAAACAACACGCTCAACTTTGCTGCTCACAAGGGAAAATGAAAGTTAAAATGCAAACTGAAACAAGATTGTCCACACACAGCAAGGTGTCTAAGGGTTAGAGGGGATGAGCCAAATGTTGTCAGGGAAGAGGGGTGCCTTGAAACATCACAGACGTTCAGTGGGGATGTGAGGCCATAGGAGCATTTGGGACTGTGGGGTTTGTGGTTTTCCTCCACGGATGGTAGGATTTACCCTGTGACCAGCTCTCTCACCCCTCTCAGTATTTACCCATAAGAGGTGTTCTTAAACTGCCAGGGAAGTGGATATTTAAGACCCTTTCATTCATAATGATCCCAAACTAGTGGCAGGCAACACAGACGTCCACAAACACGTGGAGGGATCAAGAAGCCCCGGGCTATTCTTGCAGCAACAGAAGCCTGGGGTGGGGGGAGGGGGAGAAGGCTAAGGATGTGACCCCTGGGCTAAAGAGAGAAAGGCAAGAACACAAGACAGCCCTGCACATAGGCGATGTGGGCCACAAGCTTGACCTGCAGCACCGTGACCTGCACAGAAGGTCTCCGGCTGCCTGGACTCCAGAATCTGGGGAGGCCTTTCGCCCTTCTGGGGCTGATGGGAAATTTCGACGTCTATTGTTAGGGCATGGAGTTATTTGGTGTGTGTACATATGCAAGGCTCACTCGATAGTGCTCCCAAGACATGCATTTAATTATGACTTACATATCAAAAGTACTTATTTTATATATATATGAGTACACTGCAGCTGTCTTCAGACACATCAGAAGAGGGCATCGGATCCCATTACGGATGGTTGTGAGCCACCGTGTGGTTGCTGGGTATTGAACCCAGGACACCTGGCAGAGCAGTCAGTGCCCTTTCCCTCTGAGCCATCTCTCCAGCCCTCTGAAAGATTTTTTTTTTATATAAAAAGTAATTCTTAGTGGGTAAACATGCTTGCTGATAAGCCCAACAATAGGAATTACAACCCCAAGCCCACAGGCAGAGGGGACTCGATCGGCACACATTGTCCCCCGCTGTCCACACTTGGCACCTCGGGTGCCGGACACTCTCTAAGTGTCAAGTGGGGTACTAGCTTGTGGGCTCACCAGCAGTGACTCGAACACTTGCATTTCACGACAGCTGAGTCGGCGCTCACTTGAAAAGCCCACCCTTCTTCTTTTCCTGTCTCTGTCCCTGTTTTTGTATCACACCTCATGGCTCAGTGTATCCATGGCTACTTTCTGAGCTCGCCGCTCCTGCATCTAGCGCTTGGCTGTGCCTTGGCTGTCCTTTCGTATGTACTTAGCCCCAGAATCTTACTTCTCCTTCTTCAGAAGTGCACTGGCTACCCTTGAGTCTGTGTTGTTTTATATAAATTGCTTCTTGTTCCTGCATCCTGTGATAGTCCCCTCGGGGTCCTGATGGGCTCAGACCGACTTTGTAATGAAATTTGGCAGGTCTTTGAACGTTCCTAATGCTCAATCTCTCTGTTCATAACCATTTCTCCACTCTTTATGCTCCCCCTCTCTGTGATTTATAATTTTCCCTGTAAATGTGTAATTTTGGAAGGTTTTAATTTCGAGGCGTTTCAGGTTTTTTATTTTATTGTAACTAGACTCTTCTCTTTTAATCATGTTTTGAATTGGTGGTGCACTGAAGTGATTTCAAAACACCAATCCTGTACCTGGGGGGCTTTTGCTTTTGTTTTTAGGAAGAGATTGATGAGGATTTTCTGCAAATGCATGCCTGGGGCTGTGTGTGGGATATGCATACGGTATGTGTTTATGTGCACAGGGCTCTGTAGGCAGTATACATGTGGCTGTGTGCATATCTGGGGCTATGTGCAGGGTGTGTGTCCATGCATGGGGCCATATGTTGGGTATGGGTGTGTGGTGTGTGTACATCTATGTAATGGTGTGGGATATGTATGTAAGCATGGGCCTGTGTATGTGTGGTATTGTATGTGTGGTGTGTATGTGTGTATGCCAGGGACTGTGTGGGGTATGTATGTGGTATGTGTTGTGTGTGTGTATGTGTCTGCATGGGACTGTGTAGGGTATGTGTGTGGTATGTGTTGTGTGTGTGTATGTGTGTGTGTCTGCATGGGACTGTGTGGGGTATGTGTGTGTTGTGTGTATAGTGTGTGCATGTGGTGTGTATGTGCATGTGTGCATGGGACTGTATGTGTTATGTGTGTGGTGTGCATATGGGGTGTATGTGTGTGCTTGTGTATGTGGTGTGGTATGTGTGTGTGCATGCATGGGTCTGTGTGTGTAGTATGCATGTGCGTGTTCACATGCTTATGCACACTGTAGAGAGAGGTGATATTGAGGGTAAGTTTTGGCATCTTCATGTGAAACTCTGAAATAGATTCGCCACATTTAGAGTTGGCCCCAGGTCTTAGAATAGGGTGGAGGTTGGAGTGTCTACCTTGGCCTCTGTCAGACCCTGGACAGTTCCTGCAGTTCTGGGTAGCCTTGGGAAGACTCTCTCCAACCGCTGATATCCTTGAGTGGCAGTGGCCATCTCTTCCTCCCTCTGTAGATCAAGGTGACTCATGCTGCACCTTTAACGAAAAATTTAAAACCTGCCACTGTATTAACTGGTCTTCCTGTTGCTGTAATAGAATGTGGGAGAGAACCAGATGAAGCAGAGAAGGGTCCAGCATGGTGGGGACAACGTGCCAGCGAGGCTTGGGCAGGGGGCAGGGGAGGCTTCTGGATATGGTTGCAGGAACATGAATGAAGGCACTTGCTCACATCTGGATGGATCAGGCCCATTGGTGGGCCTCTCTGGCCTCTAGGTCCCAACTCCTCCAAATTCCTCTGCAAACTGGGTCATCAGCCTAAGAGGGGCATGGCCAGACAGTCGCAGCCATGCTCCTGTCTCAGCAGCAGCCCTCTGCTTCATTTATTTGCTCCTTTGGGTCTGTGTGACCGAGTGTGTAGCAAGAGAGATGGGAGGCTTTGTGTTGACTTATACTTTGAAGGTTGTGCTGGCTAGCTTTATGTCAACTTGATGCAAGCTAGGAGGGAAATCCACGGAGAAGATGCTTCCAGAAGATCCGACATTTCCTTAATTAGTGATTGATGGGGGAGGGCCCAGCCCATTGTGGGTGGAGCCATCCCTGAGCTGGTGGTCCTGGGTTCTATAAGAAAGCAGGCTGAGCCAGCCATGGGGAACAAGCCAGTAAGCAGCACCTCTCCATGGCCCACATCAGCTCCTGCCTCCAGGTTCTTGCTCTGTTTGAGTTCTTGTCCTGACTGCCTTCAATGATAGCCTACTGTCTTAGTTAAGCTCTCTGTAGCTATGAAGAGACACCCCAGGACCAAGGCAACTCTTAGTAAAGAGAACATTTCATTGGGACTGGCTTATAGGTTCAGAGGTTCAGTTCATTATCGTCATGGTGGGAAGCATGGCAGCATGCAGGCAGATGTGATGGAGAAGGATCTGAGAGTTCTACATCTGGCTCAGCAGTGGCAGGAAGAGAGAGACACTGGGCCAGGCTTGAGCTTCTGAAACCCACTCAGAGCTCTCTCCCAGTGACACACTTCCTCCAACCAGGCCACACCTCCTAATATTGCCACTCCCTAAGCATTCAAACATGAGCCTATGGGGGCTATTCTTATTCAAACCACCACAAGTATGATATGGAAGTGTAAGCCAAGTAAATCCCCTTCAACTTGCTTTTTGGCCATGGTGTTTGTCGCAGCAGTAGTAACTCTGACCAGGATACAGGGTGTCATGGCCAGGAAGGCATGGTGGCAGGAGAGGTTTGTGGGTTATGGCTGCCAGAGCTTGAGACTGCTTGCTCTCATCTGGACTGAATCAAAGACACACAAAACGAAACAAAGATCCCCAATCAAACCAAAGGACAAGACTTGAGATCAGTCAGTAAGTGAGGCTCCCAGCAACCCACTTCCTCTAGCTACGTCCCATCTCTAGGACGTTCCCCAGCTTCCCCAAATGGTGCTGCTAGCCGGGGCACAGTAAACTCCGAAGCATGTGAAGGGTTGTGCGCACCTGTGCCCTGACAGCTACCTTTATCTTGCAGTATCCGGAGCGTGATGCAGAGGTATCTGGCGGAAAGAAACGAAATAACCTTTGACAAGATTTTCAATCAGAAAATCGGTGAGTCCCGCCTCTTCTTCATCTGGAACTGTCGCAGCAGCAGAGGTATCTGGTGATGTCACAGTGACCTAGTCTACCCTATGGCAAGGATTTTTTTTTTTTTATGTTCCAGAAAGACCCCTTACCCTCACCTGTAGCCATGCGTGTTCCTGATGAGAGCGCACACAGAAGCGTCAGGCTTGCTTTTTTTTGTGCCTGAGCTTTAGACTTTTCTGGATGTTTCTCAGAGAGAGTCACTCTGTATGGACCCATGTGATCGCTGTCTGGATATTCCTCAGAGAGGGAGTTCCCCACCCCCACCCCCAGTCCCCCTGGAGCCTGGGATGTCTGTGTCTGGCCTCTTACACTGATAATGGGCTTTTGTTTCATCCCATGCTACGTGTGTTAGCAGTTCATTCCATGTCAGTGGTATGTACAGACACACCACGCTTTGATTATTCATACATGAGGTGATAGATGGTTGCATTATCTCTACGTTTTGTCCATTCTGAACAAAGGTGCTGTGGCCTGTGAATATTTACAAACCTCTCTGTCTCTCTGTCTCTGTCTGTCTCTGTTTCTCTGTCTCTGTCTCTGTTTTTCTCTCTCTGTCTTTCTGTCTCTGTCTTAGCATCTCTCTCTGTCTCTGTCTCTCTGTCTCACTGTCTCTCTGTCTCTCTCTGCTCCCCCCACCTCTCTCCCTCTCATTTTCCATTCACTTTAAGCCTTTGAGGAAAGCTCCAGAGTCCCTTTTAAAGTCCCTGTATCATTGCTCCTGCCTGATGGGGGCTCTGGTTTCCCAAGTCCTCAGTGCCTGCCCCTGGCTGCTGTCTGTTTGCAGCCATCTCATGAGTTTGAGGTAGCATCTCATTGTGGATTTTATTTCTCTTTCTCTCACTGTTAATGCTATCGAGGGTGTTTGTGTAATTAACTGTTTCTAGGTGGTCATTGGAGAAACGTGTATTTACATATCCTCCCTTAGGACCCACATTACTTTTGTCATTGTCAACGGCATTGTTGAGAATGTTCTCTTGTAGTCAGTAGCTTCCTTTCCATTTTGTTGGTGGCATTTCAACACAAAAGCTTTTTAATGCCAATTATGGTCTGGTTGGTACATTTTTTCTGTAATCCTAACTTGGAGTCATATTTAAGATTTTTTTTGTCCAATGAGTTCATAATAATTTTCTTTTAAAAGTTTCAGCTGTTTCTCTTACGTTTAGTATCTGGCTTATTAGATAAGTTTGTTTTGCCTTTTTAATTCATAGTATTCAGGTATGAATTAGTGAGGTTGTTTTATTTGTATAAATTATTTTACATTTATTTATGTATTTGTGTGTTGGTGGGGGGGCACGTGCATTCCTAGAATCCCTTGAGAGGTCAAAGGGCAGCTTCCTGGAGTCGGTTCTTTCTTGCTTCCACGTGGGCTCTGGGATTGAACTCAGGCTGTCGGGCTTGGCTCACCTTTTACCAGCTGAGCCATCTCACCTGCCCCTTCCCCTCTTTTATGCGTGACATTGTCTTTCCCCCATTGGATTGTTTTTGATACTCTTTGCTGAAAATTAACTGACTGTAGAATTGGCTTTGTTGGGCCTCTGCTGTTGTCTGTCTACCCCTGTGTCTGCTTAGGCCCAAGACTTCAGAACGGCATTTGGAACTGGGAAATGAACGCCTCCATCATGTTCTGTCATTTGATTTAAGGCTGTTTGGGGTTGCTCTGGACCCTTTGCATTTCTGCGTGAGGTGTCACTTTTTTAGGAATTGCTTTCCAGTTTCCCCTGGGTCTGTGGTAGCGAGACTTGAATCTATGCTTCTGGGAGCCACCATTTGATGCTGCTGGTGAACAGCCTCTGCTGCTGGCCTTTTCCAGTCTTCAGTGAGTTTATTCCTAAGCGAGGAGGCCCTGTGGTCTGTGGTCTGGAGCTGGACCTGTTTTCTTGGTTTCACTTATCATTGCTCATGGCTGGGATGCAGAAATAACGGTGTGTTCTACAGCTGGTTCCTGGAGCCTGAACTAGGTTATTAGTTCTAGTAAAGTGTGTGTGTATGTGTGTGTGTGTACTTGTGTGTATGTTTCTCTGTGTGTATGTGTGCCTATGTGTGGCTATTCACTCTTCTGTGTGTGCGTGTGTGCTGGTATGTCTGTGATACAGTTGTGATCTGTATGTGTGTGTATACGCCTGTTTGCATGTTTGTATGTGTTTACACCTGTGTGTGTGCTGCTGTGTATGTGTGTGTGTGTGAGTCTGTGTCGGTTCACTCTCCTGTGTGTGTGAGTGTCTGTTAGTGTGTCTGTGGTATAGTTGTGGTATGTATGTGTGTATATATGCATCTGTGTGTATGTCTCTGTGTATGTGCTCTTGTGTATGTGTGTGTGCCTGTGTCTGGTTGTTCACTCTCCTCTGTGTGTGTGTCTGTGTGTGTGTGTATGTGTGTGTGTATGCATGGGTGCATGTGTATATGCCTGTGGGCGGGTGGGTATGGTCTGTATGTGTGTGCATGCACCTGTGTATGTGTACGTGTGTACATGTTTCTGTGTGTACTTGTGTGTGCACCTGTGTGTGTGCACATCTGTGTGTGTGCAACTGTGTACATGTCTGTGAGTGTGTGCCTGTGTGTGGCTGTTCGCTCTCCTTGTGTGTGTGTGTGTGTGTGTGTGTGTTGGCACATCTGTGGTACAGTTGCAGTATGTATGTGTGTGCATATAAGTGCGTGTGTACATGTACAAGCCTTAGGCTAGTCTACGTTCTGCCTGAGTAATCGGCTTTACTTTTTTTCATCTTTTTTTTTTCATTTTTTTGTCTGTATTGATTGCATTTTTCACGCTAATTCTTAATTTTTTTAAATGTTTCTCTCAATTGTTTGTAGCACCATGATTTAAAATAATGTTTATCTAGAAAGAATACACAAATTGCATTTGATCTCGGAGGCCCAGGCATAAGAATTAGGCTTGCCACAAGGTTAGAGAACAATAACGTGTGTTTCCCAATAAACCAACAACAAAAGAGCATGTGGGCGAAACAGAAGCCGCAGTCTCACAACATCCTTTTGGAAAAGAGGGCATTGCTGAGAGCTCCCTGCAGAGACAGATACATCCCAGGCCCCATTCTAGCAATCATGATGGCCACACTAGAAACTGTAGGTAACGCTGAATAAGACATTCTAGGGGTTGCTGGTGTGGCTCAGTGGGTAGAGCACTTGCCTCTAATGCACGAAGCCCTGGGTTTGATCCCCAGCTCTGCACAAACTGGGCGTGGTGGCTCATACCTGTTGTCTCATCATAACCCCAGCACTCGGGAGGTGGAGGAACAGAAGCTGAAGGATAGCCTTGACTACACAGTGAGCTTGGGGCTGGCTTGGGCTACCTGAGACCCTGTCTACAAACGAAAGGAACAGCTTAGGATTCCTTGTTGTCGTCGATCCGGATGGGCAAGGCTGCTAATCTGTTTTATGGTTCATTCTGTGATTACTTGCAATGCTTTGTGCCTAAATGCAAAACAAATGGATAGAGTCTGTAGGCATTTACAGCTGAGCAGCCTCTGTCCGGTGGCAATTGAGCATTCTGCATATGGTCCTAGAGTGGGTGCTATATCTGTGACTATCCTGCCTCCCCATTCTCCCTGGACTGACTCTTTCCTGCTGGTCCCCTCCCCATGCCATTGGCACAGTGACCTCTGGCCCAGAGTCACCTTCTACTACCAGAGAGGAGAGACTAGGATCCTGCTTTGATTCAGCATCAAGGATGCTGGCTTTGTACGATGTCCCCTGTGGGAGGGAGACTTAAGGATCCCTCTGAGTTTCCTGACATCGGGATGGACACTGAGCTAAGCGTTGCTAGTTGGATTTTCAATGGGAAGGGTTTCAGGGCAGCAGGCACGCGAGCCCTGGGACATTGGGCTGGTCAGTCACAGACGCCTCAGCGCTCACTTTGGATAAAGAAGCCACGCAGACAGAAACAGGAGGAGGGAGAAGAGGCATCGGTTAGACACTGGCAAGGTGGTCTTGGCAGCCATTCTGTCAACCTGGGGTTAGATAGGGAACTTCTGTGTGCCCCACCCCACAGCCTCTGCACCCCTAGGAACTGTGGACTGATCAGCGGTCTGAGGTGCAAGCCTACTACGGAAGGCCATAATCACCTCACAGGAGAACTCGTGGCCTCCTTGTTAAACCGTCACTCAAATTCTAGAAGTGGGCATAATTGTCACTGCCCAGAGGAAGGTTGGGGAAAGGCCCAATGTAGTGAGTCTCGAATCTGCCACGCTGTGCCTCCTCATCCCTGACCTTTGACCCATGACTCACAGGCTGGAAGAGCTATCTGCACTTTTTTTTTTTAAAGGTAGACTTTCCTATGAGCATCTCTGTCCAGGCTCAGCTCCCCTGAACTGCTGGCTTCATTTGTGGCTCACTCCCTAGGGAGCCATGCTGATTATGTGACATTGCCCCTCTGCCACAGAGCTAACCTCAGCCACCGTCTCCTCTCTCCATATACAGCCAAACGAGCAAGCAACGCATACAGCCGTGCATCCAGAGGGCCAAGGCTGAGTCTCATGTGGTGGACTGCTTGCCTTCAACGCACAACATGTGAACCCCCAAACATGCACATGGAACCATAGGAACATGTAGGGCACCCAAACATACACTCAGTACCTGTAATGCATAGGCATGTACAGGCAAGTGTGTCCACACGTGCCGAGCACACGCAAACGCTTCCATGTGGAGGCTATGCACAGCACTCATGGGTGACCTGTACACACAACACACACACAACTCTTCAGCATCGTGCACACACACATGCACCTGTGCACACATGCACTCACACCCCTGGTTCCTTACTCTGCTGCCTGTGGGAGTTGATGACTCTACTGGACTCCAGCCACTTGGGACCTGACAGTCTGGCAGGTGATTGACAGATGGCTACCCTGCCGATGGTTATCTTTCTCCGTGCCTACTGTAGCCTCCATCATGGTCCCTCCAGGATGTTTCAGGGCCTCTCTGACTGGAGGTTCTACTCTTTTCTTCTCTTCCTAACTGTCCAGACAAACAACATCACATTGGGCTCCTTTTGTGACCCTGAGCAGGCAGAGATCTCCCACACTCAGTGACTCGGCCAGCCCAGCGAAGGAGGTTTAGTGACCTTGTTCACTTCCGTCTCACTGTTTACCTCTGCCCCCCTCCAGATTCTTCCGTTCCTTTCTCCTGCTACCCGAGAAATGTGCTCATGTCAATCCCTAACAGCGCTCGGCTCACAACCTCATGCCTGGGCTTTGTTTTTGGTTTTGTTGTTGTTTTTGTTTTGTTTTTTGAGACGGGGGTTTCTCTGTGTAGCCCTGGCTGTCCTGGAACTCACTCTGTAGACCAGGTTGGTCTTGAACTCAGAAATCCGCCTGCCTCTGCCTCCCAGGTGCTGGGATTAAATGGTGTGCCACCATCACAGCCAGGCTTTTAAAAAGAGTTCCTGTCCACCAAGGCAGCTTCTATGCCTGCAGGCTCAGGAAGCCGCAGACCTGGAATATGCCTGGGCAAACCACACCTGTGCTGAGTGCTGCTGACTTTTCCTGGTCCTCATTCCCTGAATGCTGCTGCAGCACTGCCATCTTCTCAGCATTCCACACTGGGAATTATGAGGGGGTGGGAGGTTGGGAGGATGATGGGGGGATGGGAGGATGAGATGATAATGTGAGGATGGGAGGATGAGATGATGGATGGGCGGATGGTGGGAGGATGCGAGGATGGGTGGGAGCATGGGAGGATGGGTGGGAGGATGATGGGAGGATAGGAGAATGGGAGAATGATGGGAGCACAGGAGAATGAGATGATAATGTGAAGATGGTGGGAGGGTGGGACAATGGATGGGAAAATGGTGGGAGGATGGGACGATGGATGGGAGGATGAGAGGATGATGGGAGGACGATGGGAGGACGGGAGGATGATGTAGGTTGGGATGATGAGAGGATGGATGGGAGGACGGAAGGATGGGTAGGAGGACAAGATGATGATGAGAAGATGAGAGGGTGGGCGGAGTGTGTACAGAAAGATCCTCACTGTATAAAACACATTCAGGAGAGGGTGACAGTGGAGCAGCCTTCAACCACACCATTCTGCAGGAAGTGACATCAGCACAGGAAAGAGGCACATGGAGCTGCCATGTTGACTTAGCACAGGACAGTGGTTTTTAACTTATCCCCACCCCGACCATCTCAAGACATTTCTGTCCTCTCTCCCCATGTGGCAAGACTTGACTGCAACCCGAGTCCCCATCCAATTGGTTTAGGATGAAAACCTTTATTTAATGAATAATTTGGGATTTTAGGCTGCCCTCTTTTTCTCTGGTCTCAGAAGATGGCAAGTGTGTGGGTACCTGGGTCCAGGTTCCACACAAGCAGGGCATCTTATACAGGAACCATGGACACCTCAGGACTGGGTACCTGGGTTTTTCCACATATGAAGGACAATGCCTCGGATGAACAATCAGTTCATTGAAGTGTCCATGGCCCTTCCTTTCTGAAGCATCCATTGGCACTTTTGACACTTACTGTGGAGAATGTAGTTTGCTGGTGTGTGTGTGTGTGTGTGAGTGACATGATGTTCCTTGGGACTGGTGGTGAAGGAATTGAATTCCCAAATGTGGAGTTTCAGCCTAGCTCAGGGCTGAGTGTTTTTCGGAGGTGTCTTGGCTCAAATATCTTCGGCTCTGGACTTGCAAGCTGAATCTTCATATCTTATTAAAAAAAAAAACAATTGCCCACTTTATTAAAGTTATTCCCCACAGGCCTTTTGGCAGTTGCAAGCCTCCAGCAAACATCATATTGTCCAGCTGATAAATATTAAATGTGGGCTTCCTGCAAATGGGTCCCTCCGCTGCTAGATGCGGAAGCTCTAACAGCACATTGGAGACCCTGTGGTGTGGCGGTGTGGCGATGTGGCGGTGTGGCGGTGTGGCGATGTGGCGGTGTGGCGGTGTGGCGGTGTGGCAGTGTGGCGGTTGGTGTGGTGGAGCAGCCCTTCCACCCTCCACTTCCCTACAGCCACTTGCTCTTCTAAGCTGAAGTCACAATTCCATCTCAGTGGAAAGTCCTGCATCAGATCCTTCACTATTCTCTCTGTGACCTGTGCACATGTCCAAGCCTGGCTGGCATGTCCCATGGCTATTCATGGCCACACTGATATTTCCATAGCTCTGACTTGTGTCGGCCCTAACCGGGGACAGAGGAGAAGAAGGGTGAGCCCCTGCCCTCACATGATTCTCACCTGGTGATAGGCAAACGGAAGCAAATGAGGGGGAGGGTGCTGCTTACCTAATAAGACTGGGCGACTCCCTGAACATGGTCCTAGCTGTCAGCTCCAAAGCCTGTGACATGTGGTCAAGGAAACACGAGCGGTCTCCCTAGCACTCCAGGAATGTGGGAAGGAGCAGAGATAGACCACAAGCATCAACCATACTGATCCAGGGCTCACACAATAGTCCTCTCTGTCATGGTAACCCCATAGGACGGACTGCCATGCTGCTATGGGGGTCACTCACGTAGCTCTCCATAGCTGGCATAAAGACTCCCAAGCCCTGCGTGATGGTACATGCCCACAGTCCCTGCACTCGGCAAGGAGAAACAGAAAGATATGAAGAGAGCCCGAATCTTCATCCCTTGCCCTGTGGCTGTGATAAAAAACACTCTGATAAAAGCCCTCTGGAGAGGAAGGGTTCACTCAAGGCTCAGTCTGTCATGGTGCAGAACTCAAGGTGCAGCAGGAGCCTGAAGCAGCAGCTCATGTCACACCCTCAAGCAGTGGTGACTGCAGTCTGCTTCTGCACTCACAGAGTCCAGGACCAGGGAATGCTGCTGTCCACAGTGGGTACGTCTTCCTGCTGGAAGCTTGTTTCTTTGGTGACTCCAGACCCTGAGACCTTGTCTTGGAAAGGTCAGGATCCTAGTGCAGGGGGATTAGAGACCACGGATGGCTTCTTGGACCTATGAGGGAGGCAGTCAGGGGTCGCTGCTTCATGGGAGGCTTGCTTGAAGTCCCCATGGGCACAGCAAGGGCTCGCCAGCTGAAGTTGGAGGCTGCGACTTCATGGCTGCGGAATGTCTTGTGGAGAACTGGCAGGTGTGGAGGCCAGATGTACAGTAAATACAGTGTGTAAATACGGTGTGTCAATATGGCAGGAGGAGCCCATCTGCTGGAACTGGCTAGCCTGAGTGGGCGGGATGGGGAGGCTACCCTTCGTGGGCAAAGCAGGTGTGCGCTGTGGGGGAATGTGTGTTTTCTAATGTTTCCAGAAGCGTCCCTGGAACCTGGAAATCACCAGAATGCCAGGCAGGATGCTTTGTCGCTGCTTGGCCCAGGGAGTGGCACGATTTGGAGCTGTGGCTTTGTTGGAGTGGGTTTATTTGTGTGTTTCTAGTCCTTCATAAATCACTTGAAATCTGTTTAATTGTCAGCATTTGTGCTATAGAAGAATGTCATGGTTAGTTTCCTGTCAGCTTGACACAAGCTAGGGTCATTTGGAGAAAGGGAACATCAATTGAGAAAACTCTTCCATGAGGTTGTCTTGAGGCAACCTTGCAGGGCATTTTCTTAATAAATGATTGATGGGGAGGGTTCCGCCCACTGTGGGCGGGGCCACCCCATTGTGGGTACACATTTAGGTTGCACACATTTGTAGCCATCGTTTTGAGCAAGATAACTAACTATTCCATATGAGCCTTACTGGTGTGCAGAGTTTACTTGTTTTAATATCTCCTGAACTTAAGTGCTCTGTGAGTTGAACCTGCTCGACCTTTCCCAGAGGGAGCAAATGCAGAGAGAAAGGTGCCTTTCCCCTGGTTCTTCCCCTGGGCTGCTGATCCTGGGTTCTATAAGAAAGCAGGCTGAACAAGCCATGAGGTGCAAGCCAGGAAGCAGCACTCCTCCGTGGTCTCTGCATCAACTTGTGCTCTGTGGCTGGAGACTGTCATTGTGCAACAGGACCACTTCATAAAGCTGGAAGGAGTACAGCAATTGTCAGGACTGGGTGCGATTTTCCTGTGGCCGCATCCTAGGATTCTCCTCCTGTCTTATTTTCCTTTGTCTTGGTGTCCAGTCCAGGACATTCCATGGATTGTCCTTCAGCCACATGCACAGCCATTTGCTCTCTTGTTCACAGGAGTCATGTCATTTGATACATAAACCATCCCATCAACTCCCCTAAGAGTGTGCTGGGTTTCCAGAGAACTGCCAGAGCCTGGCCACCCAAGTTGAGCACTTTTCTTGTGATTCCAGAACGTCAGTGCTCTTCCTGTGGCTTCTTTCTGTGAAGGTTTAAGTCTAAATGCAGAAGCTCTGACCATCGTGCACGATTGTATGCTAATTTAAAAAGTTTAACGGGGATGGGGGTAGCCTCAACTGTTGTCTGCACTCTGACATATTAAAAGTTTCCTGCTGGATCTGGCACCGGGATCACACTAAGTCAAAGACAGGCTTAATCGTTGCTGCCCAGGAATATGACGTCGCTCTTCACCTTCTTGACCTTGATCTTATTCATTGGTGTTTTGTAACTTTCAGCCTAGGAGTCATATGCCTATCTGGCTAGACTTGTCCCTAATGTTGCACTGTCTGGTGTTACGGTGAATGGCACTGCTGTGCATGTTCCCATGTGCTGTGTGCCAAAGGCCAACGTAAATCTCTTCAGTGAGCTCATCATGCCACAGGGGAGTATTTTATTTTATCGTGGCTCAGTTTCTAGGCAGACAGTGCTCTTTCGAGGCAGTGTTTTAGCTCTTGCTCCATTCGAAGCTTCTCGGCTAACCTTTGGTGGCTTCATTACAGGGGCCATTTGTTATTGCATATAGCGTGATGACGGTGAGTGTTCATTGTCTGCCCTTTGGATCATTTTATTTATATTCCGGGGCTGTCCAGTTCCTGGCATCTCCTGTCTGGGTGCCCCAAGCTCAAGGTGTCTCTCGAGTCTCTGGCTTGCTTCTCTTTCCTTGTCCTCTGGTCTTTACACCATGGCTCTTGGTTATGCTGATGTCCGACCACCCATCCCGTAATGGGATTGTTTGATTAAGTTTGCTGTGTTTAAAAAAAAAATGGAGTCTGAGAGCTGGAAGCCTCTGGAGATTGGTCCCAGACCCTTTTCTTTGAAAAGTTGCATTATTGGGGTGTGTGTGTGTGTGTGTGTGTGTGTGTGTGTGTGTGTGTGTGTTGTCTATGTGTGTGTTTGTGTTGTATGCGTGTATGTGTGTGTTTATGTGTGTGTAGGTGCTTGTATTATGTGTTCATGTGTGTGTCTGTGTGTGTGTGTGTATGTGAAAGTGCATCTGTGGAGGTCAGAGGAAAATTGTGGGAGTCACTTTTCTCCTCTCCCACATGGGTCCTTGAGATCAAACTTAGGTTGTCAACTTGGTGGCAAGTTCTTTTTTACCCACTGAGCCATCTCTCCGGCCCAAAGTCTTGGTTTTTTTCTTTCTTGAACTTGAACTATACACAGATGTTAGAGGCACATGATACTGGGAGTTGTGGGCTTGTTTACCTCACTGAAGCAGGCTCAATGGACATGCAGCCTTTTGGAGTAATTCACATGTTCCGCTCATGATACTGGCATAGAAAAATTTGTTTTGAGTCACTTAATGAGATTTCAGGGCAGCGGTGAGGGGGCAGGCCCCCCTCAGTCGTTCCTGAGATGCTGATGTGGAAGGTAGAAACAGCCATCTGAAGGCGTTTTAGAGAGCTCCTGGAGCATGTGATCTTGGCTGGCTCTATGGTGGCTCCTTCCCTCCCTCTTGACATCAGGTTAATTGCAGTGGATCTAAAATGCACTCCTGGTAAATTGTATTAGCATTTACATTTTTTCTCCCTGTGTGTTAACTCAAGGATATAATGTACTCAAAGTTTGTTTTATCTTTAATGCCAAACTCAACAATCTCAAGTGGTTAGGTAATTGCTAATTATAAAAGAAACACGCATTAGAAACTCGCGGCAATATCACTTATTCCTATTATGGCCACATAAAATTATTTTTAATTGTTAAAGGCAAGAGTTTGATTATTTCTCCAGCATAATAAAATAGCTCCTCCTGTAAGTTATAGAACTTTAAATTACTTTTTATTTTACCTCCTTCACCATTGTGTTGGTGTTTGTTTTATTTCAGACATAGTCTCACACTGTAGCCCAGGCTAGCCTGGAATCGACTATGTAGCCCAGCCTGGTCCAGCATTTTAATAGTCCTCCCACCTCAGCCTCTTGGGTGCTGGATTGTAGGTGAGCATCATTTGGCTCTATATTGTCTTTTTTAAAAAATATAACTTTGTATTTTCTGTCATTTTAAGTGTCCTTGTCCCTGAGGGCAGGTTAATGAGCCTCATCCTAGAAGCTCAGTGCACTCTGTTTCCCCCACTCATGTTCTCTTGTGGGTTTTGGTTTGCTTTTATCGTGTGTTGTGTGTGTGTGTGGTGTGTGGTGTGTGTGTATGTGATGTGTGTTGTGTTGTGTGTTGTGTGTGTTGTGTGTGGGGTATGCGAGGTATGTGTGTGTGGTGTGTGTGTATGTGTGTGTGGTGTGTGTGTATGTGTGTGTGTGTTGTGTGTATGTGTGTGTGTGTGTGTGTGTGTGTGTACATGCGCGCGCGTGCGTGCGTGTCCCCTTTGGTGAATCAGATCCGCCATGGCCCTCAGACACTATGTGAATGAGTCTGTGTGTCTGAGAGTAGTGCTTCTTTCTCAGCTGGCCACAGTACAGTGCTGGGGAACTCACAGATGAGGTGCTCCACAGTCCAAACCCACCAGGAACTCAGCACTGATGTGCTCATGGCTCACACTGGAGCCTCAGTGTCCCCTGTTGTCTATCTCCATTATCATCCTCTCTGGGTGAGCCTTCAGCTTTCTCTGAGTTTACAGGCATTTTCATTGTGGAAGTGCACAGGATGCCTGCTCCATGAATCATCCATGACTGTGGTTGTCAGTTATAGCTCTGTATACACACACACATACACACACACACACACACAAACATACACATACACAACTATACACACACATACACATATACACACATACACACACATACACTCATATAGACACACACAGACACACATATACATATAAGATACACACATACACACACAAACACACACATACATACACTCATATAGACACACACAGACACATATATACACACAAACACACACATACATACACTCTTATAGACACACACAGACACACATATACACACATACACACATATACATATAAGATACACACAAATACACACATACGTACACTCATATAGACACACACAGACACACATATACACACATACACACATGCATACACTCACATAGACACACAGGCACATATACACACACATACACATACATACATATACACACACATACACACACATGTACAAACATACACATATACACACAAACACACAGACACACATAGACACATAGACATACAGACACACAAACTGAGACAAACACACCTATATAAACATATACATACACACAGACACAAACACACAGACACACACATACACACAGACACATACACTGGCACACACACACACACAAACACACCCACAGACACACACACACACAGTCATAGGAAAGGCCACCTTGGTACAGCCTTTCTCTGCCACCCCATGCAGCTTATAGTCAGTCCTCTGCCTCAGGTGGGTGTCAGCTGCTGCACCTGCCTTGGGTGTCTCCCTTCTCATTCCCAAGCTCTTTGTTCAACTGAAAACACAGTAACTGTTTTTCCACGAGGGTGCAAAGGCCTGAGGAAACGGTTATCATTCTCCCCTCTCCTCTATCCTGAAAGTTATCATGAGCTGCATGGAGTTAACAGTACTCACACACGAATGGGAAGTTGGTCCATCTGATTAGAGGAGAAAAGAGGGAAGAAAGCAGAGCCGTTTGCTGATTGGTTCTGAGCCTGGCTACTTGGTCCTGGCTAACAGTCACCGCTGCCTTCTATCCCTGACCCTCACCCCTCCGCAGTGGCATAGTCACCTGGGGTTCCTGTCCAATTCAAGATGCTGAGTTATAAACACACTATTTCAGGGAAGCCCTGAGGGGTAAAATTTCCTCATTTCCCAACCTGAAGTTTTTCCTTTTTTCCCTCCGGTTTAGGCTTCCTGCTATTTAAAGACTTTTGCTTGAATGAAATCGACGAAGCGGTGCCTCAGGTGAAATTTTATGAAGAGGTAAGATTCAGGCCTCTTGCAAAACTCCCTTCCAAAGGGTGTTCAGCTGAGCGTTGGAGAAATCTTAAGGATTGTAAACACCTTATGTAATTCAGAAGTTCATTAAAATCCTCACGGGGGGAAGATGTCCAGCAGTGATGGCCATGCCCCTAGGCCAGGTCTGATACACACACAGTTCAGGCATTAAAGCAGCAGCAGTTCTCATCCTGTGGGTGGCAACCTCTTTGGCGGTTGAGAAACTCTTTCACAGGGGGTCACATGCCAGATATCCTGCATACCAGATATTTACATTATGATTCGCAACAGTTGCAAAATGATTTGCAACAGTAGCAAAATTACAGTTACGTAGTAGCAACGAAATGATTTCATGGTTGGGGGGGGGGAGTGGTCACCAGAACATGAGGGACTGTGTTACTGCATCAGGAAGGTGAGAACCTCTGCCCTACAGGCTTTGGGGTGGGATTGGGCAAGAGTGTCGCTGACTCCAAAGGCTCCAGAGTTGTTTGGAGGTCACAGGCAGCACCTGGCTCTTGGCCATCTATAGATCTTGGTGGCGTCCATGAGCGCTGAGGCTGAGAGCTGCTGGGTTCTAAAGAGCAGCTAACCTGGGGCTTGCTGGCCATCTTGGAGGACTAGAGAGTCAGGACTTTCTGGGGCAAGGGTCTCCCAAACACACATCTGCTTTCCCTAAGACATAGGGTGAAATCTGGGGTTGGAGGGGCTTAGAGTTAGTATAGAAGTTTCTGAAAGGAAATCTTACTTAGCTTTATGGGGTTAGTTAGAGGATGCAGACATCCTGGGAGCTGAAAGAGTAAGCCAAGGAGACCCTGGTGGCCTGTCCTCCACTGTGAACACACAACTCCATGTTGTGTGAGGGTGCCTCAGAACAGGCACTCTGGGTTGGTGGCTACTCAGTGTGGATGCATTCAAGGTCACCACAGCAAGGTGACATTTAAACAAGAGCTCTGGTGTCCAGACTGGCCTCTGGGGCAGATTCAGAGCCCATATGAGGCCACACAGCTACCGTGGTGGGAGGGGCGTGGCACATGAGGAACTGAACTTGAGGAGGGCAGTGTGCATGTGGGAGGAGGGGGAGGACAGGGTAGTGAAACCACAGACACAGTGGCAGATTGTGATTCTAAAGCATCCAGGAGGCGCGTTGGGTGTGCCGATCTGCAGGCCTCTGCCACCTGTTGGATGTGCTTCATTCTGACTTAGTTTACCTCAAGTCTTTGTCTCCAGGATGTTAAAATCACCCTTGGATGGTGGAATGTCTTCCTGATGTCCGATGTCTCTCTTCCTTGTACGTTGAAGCTCTGTGGTCAGTTTCACAGACATACCGCTAGGCTGTCACTGTATGAAGTGAGCTGCCTACCATCTGAACCCTTTCTTTGGCTCCTTTCTCCCTATGGTATGGCCACAGCCATGGCTGCTTGGGGTTCTGGGGAGGAGATCTCTCTCAGGCTTGCATCTTTATGGTGTTCTTACTAGTCTAATTATAAACACTGGTGTACAATCCTTGCCTGATAATCCCAGCCCTGGTTTTGTTGGATTGGATCTCATGGATGGTCTACATTTTCCTGTGTGGGCCCATCTTCCTCACAGGCGAACAGCAAAAGCACATATATACAGTGGTGTGACTGACACTTGATCAATGAGCCCCTAACCTCCTGCAAAGGGTGTCGCTAATTTAGTGCCAGCAGACCCTGAGCCCAGCTCTTCCTGACCCTTTGGTGTACCATCAGTGACTCTTCTTCAGCCCCTCTGCTTTTTGGGGGCCACTGAGGTTGGCCATGCCCTGCCCAGATGCCCACACATCATCAAGTGCCCAGCATACTTGACAGAATATCTGTGGATTTTTGTTGGGAGTTGTCCCAATGCTGTTTGTATTCTGTTGTTAATTCTGCATCTACAAGAGGGGCTGCCCTAGGGAACAGTCCATCACATACTCAGGTGATCTCATGGGAACCTTCTTCCCATTCTAACTACTCAATAAAGGCTAGAGCCTGGCATTGGGCAGAGGAGGGGAAAGGTGGGACTGGAGTTTCAAGAGTGGGGGCAGGTGGAGAGAGAGGAGAATGGGTGGGGGGAGGAGAGAGGACGGAGGAAGAGGAGGAGGGAGCCTTGATGAACCAGAACCACATGGCCAGGAGAAACTGCAAGTAACGAGGGGTCTTTTAGCTGAGGAATAAGTTAGTATAGTGTTAGATCTGCTCAACATAGGCATATGGCTTATAATTATAATAACTGGGTTGTGTGGCTTTTTTATATGGGCTTATTGGGGTTGGAAATTCCAGCAACAGATATTGTCAACCTCTCCATTATCCACGTCTGTTGTTAGGTGTCAACTTCTCCATTATCCGCGCCTGTTGTTAGGTCGCTTTCCAGCGCTGTCCTTGACTGTCGTCCTGCTTCCTTGAACTGACAGTCATGGTCTCAGGAGGACCATTCTGCTCGAAGCAGGTTGTCTGGGGCTTGTGATGGACTTCGAATGAAGCACAGGTGTGGCAGGCTGATGGGCTAGACCCAAGGGTGCAGCATGTAGGCTAAGGCGAGCCTCCTTTCAGCTTGGTTTTGTGACAAAGAAATCCAGTGGGGTAGGGTGTCTGTGATCCATTGCAAGGAGAGACAAGGCTCCTTTAGATGAACTCAAGTGGGATTGCTTTGTAGATACCCAGCGTGAAACATCAAGTGTGCGATTACCAGTGCCGGCATGCCTTCCCCTAAGGTCTGCACAGCTGGTGACAGAAGCCTTACAGGGTGTCCAGGGTTCTGAAGCTTATGTGGGACTGAGGAATGTAAGCAAAACCTTGGAGATGAAGAGCTCAGAGTCCAGAGAGGTGGGGCTAGGACGAGGCGGTTAGCTGGCCAGTGACATGTGGAGCCAAGCAGAGACTGACTGTATGTATATGGGCGTATGCCATCACCCCTGTTCTTCAGTATGGAGTCTTATCACCTGAGTACCAGCTCAGCTCTCCTATTATGAAATGTGTGCTGCGGTCAGGAAGTCCTTTGGGCAGCTGTTGTCATGGCTGACGGCCTGTTCCTTAGCAAGCCTTCTGAAAGAGAGTGAGCCGAGGGTCTCAGCCACTGGCCGGTGCTCTCTCTGCGGTTGTCTGATGTTCATGTGGGGTTAATCAGACACAGGTCCCAGAGCACAGGTCCCAGATACAGTGCGGTGCTTCATTTGTTTACAAAGCCAGGATTGTCTGTGTAGCTGCCGGAGACAAATCATGGAAACTTCCAGGAGTGAGCACCTGACTCGCCAGAAGCACTGTGCCTCATGGGTCCCCTGCATGCATCCCTTTATGGTTGTGTGGCTGTGTTCAGGACATTAGTTCTGGGATGGTGCGCTACCACTCCAGGTTGTTTGTATATCAAGGGACATGCTTTGGCCTCCGGTTGGCTGGGCATCTGTTCTAGCATTTGGGACTTCTGGCATTAACCCTTGACTATTCCAAGACCAAAATACAACCCGAGGAATCAACTAAGCCCCACCCTATCCTCTCTGATGGCTTGGGTACCCTGTGCCTGACATTGTCTGCCTTGCAATGGTGGCATCTATGCAGCTGCTCTGTGGCTAGTTTTCAGAGACTGACGTAGGATGCTTGGACCTGGTTATGCCAGCCTTGTTGAGACCTTCTGATGCTCTTGGGATAATCCCACAGTGTCGTCTGCCCCAGGAATACCCTATTCCTAGCCCCAGAAGTCCCTCTGGCATGACTGCCAGCCAGCATGCTACACTGCCGGACTGGATCCTGGTGACTTGTTAGTGTAGGAACTGTCTAGCTGCCACAGGGCCTCTGTGGTGACACCCTCTTCCCCCTCCCCCAAACTGTGTCCTCATCTGCATGAGGGATCTTCGTAGGACTGACTAGTTTTGATTCTAGTGTGTGAACACCAGCCTGTAAGGTCAAAGCTACCGCATGGGGAGCAAGTCCCTGTTTCTGCCAGCTCAGGCAGACAGCTCTCAGGTGTAATGCAATGACTGTCATGGGGTCATACACAGTAGTGTGGCACGCAGAAGGTGTCTCCACCTTAATATTTCATTGTTTTTAGTCTTGCCTTGAGTTGTCAAATTATGTGTGTAAAGAAAGGGGGACAGTTTTCTGACCAGGAAATCTGGAGATCAGGTTACGCTATTGCCACATGTCAAGGGTGTTTCTGAAAGCCCATTTCACTATTTAGTCAGCCCAAAGGCCAGCTGGGCAGCTTTCCTGGCAGCTAGAAACACAGTAGGTTCTTCCTTCCTTCCTTCCTCCCTCCCTCCCTCCCTCCCTCCCTCCCTCCCTCCCTCCCTTCCTTCCTTCCTTCCTTCCTTCCTTCCTTCCTTCTGCCTCCCTATCTAGCCCAGGTTAGACTTGGCCAACCTCTTCCTGTCTCTGCCTCCTGAGGGTAGGGATGACAGCCATGTACACCACACCTGGCCTGTGATAACTAGTAGGGTTGGAAAATCACGCTTTCATCCAGGAGTCCATGCCACCTCCAAATGCACACTTCCCTCATGTGAAGGTGGAAATCTCCTGATGAGTTCTGGTGACTTTCCCCTGCTGGAACTCTGCTAGAGTGTGGACTCGCTCCGCCTCAGAGCTGAGGTCCAGAGTGTGGACTTGCTCCACCTCAGAGCTGAGGTCCAGCCGACTTTGGAAGACGTGCACTTTGGAAAGAACCGGCCAGGCGAGTGGTCCCTGGCTTGTATGCCGTGTGGGATAACTGTGGCCAGGGTAGTCTTTGTTTCCACATTCAAATGCTCAGGGTCATCACAGAGGGTAGCCCGTTTGTGTTTCTAGCCGTGTCTAACGTGTGGCAACCTCGTTATCTCCTCCTGCCAAGCAGTCATTTTGAGGGGCATCGTCGCCTCGGTAATTTGTTTTATCTTGTGGGGAAGGGTTCCTACCCGGGTCAGCTGTAGTTCTAAATAAAGCCGGTTTCTAGGAAGCCGTGAGCTAATGTTGACAACCTCCGGAAATCTAGATAAAAGAATACGAGAAACTGGACAACGAAGAGGACAGGCTACGCCGGAGCCGGCAGATGTACGATGCCTACATCATGAGGGAGCTCCTATCCAGCACACACGTGAGTGTCCCATCCCGATCCCCAGACAGCACCACGTGGGGTGTTGACAGGGTCTCTGTATGAGGCCCAGGCTGATCTTCAACAGCTTCCTACACACTAACACTGACACCCTGATGGTGATGGTGATGATGATGATGATGATGATGATGATGATGATGATGATGGTGAGTGTTGCTGTATCATTTAGGGGTCTAGAATTGAACCCAGGGCCTTATGCTTGCTAGGCAAATACCACTGAGCTAGGCAGCTATAATTTATAACAATAAAGTATAATTGTTAGTTCTACTTTAACAATTGGGTGAATCAGAGTTCTATTAATATAAATCTTCAGCGATGTCTTGGGATTGATCAGGATTATAATTATTATGTTAATTTTATTCATGAGTAGTTAAATGATGGTCGAAATTATTGTCTTCCTAAGAAGTCAGAAGAACAATCTAATTGGGATAAACTGGGTTCTAGGAAGTGACTTAGGAGCAAATGGATTAGTTAGCAAGGTAGAAAATGCAATCTGGGTGCCTCTGTACCAACACAAGCCATTTTTCAAAGGGCACACAGTCTTCACCTACTACATCCAGGGCAGTGGCCACTAGCCACATGTAGCTACTTGGGTTTATTTAAAGCAATTAAAATGAGATGAAGTCACTTCTGGGATTCCCATGAGCTGTGTCTCAAGTACCTCGAGCTCCATGTGGCCAGAGGCTCCCAAAGACACACAAAAGTATGACATTACACCATTACACAATGCTAGGACTGGTGCCTGAAAGCCCCTGTCATGCCCTAGCACTTAGGATGTAATTACAATTTGTAGTGATGGGTGCGTGTCCAGGGTTCTGGCCTCTCTCAAAGCTTCTGTTGCTTCACTGTGCTATAGAGAAGAGATTGGAGCCTGGCACATGCTCACTGTTTTGTACCTGGGTGCCTTGGCTGGGCATGGCTGAGCCCTGGAGGACACATGTAGTCCATGGAGCCTGTGTGAGTTTGGTTTTCCTCAGCTCAGCTATGACGGGCACTTCGGCAGGGTTTTGCTTGAACAAAATTTGAATGACTTGTGGTGATCATCCCCCTGGGTTGAGTAAGGTTTTTGTTCCAGAGTTAGAGGTGATGCTCTGAGCACTCTGGGATTGCATACCACTTGACTGCTTCTATCCTGAACACTACAAAGATTTAAACCAAGACTCAGAAAGCTGGCCCCTCCGTGACAGGCCTACGTGTGTTTGCTGCTGTTTAGGCTGACTGGCTTCTCCCCCGAGCACCTTTTCCAGCCCGGGTTTTCTATAAAGGAGGCCATGGGAGTGAGGACAGTAAGGGTCTCAGATAGGTAGAATGTGTTCCTGTCTCTGTGAGTTAAAAGAAATGGAAATCTCATTAATTACTGAGAAACTATTTGAATAAAGGAGACCATGTTGAAAGGTTTCTGGAAGACATAGTTTGCAGCCCACATCAACAGAAGTTCCGTTCTGTTTGCCCTCTACTGGGTCTCAGTGAGACCTCCGGGCCCCAGAGCCATATGCCGCTGTGGCCTACCTTGTAATCCTTGTGTTGAGGTCCGAGGCGCATGACCCTGCATCTGTTTTCTTGGACACAGCAGATAGCTTACATCTCTAGACCTGTTCATTAAGGAAATGGCTATGTCCACAGTCAGGCAGTGGTAGGCCTCCTGACACTGTTGCCATGGGAACCTTGACCTGCTGAGGGGTCTATTCTGGGCACCCAAGGAAGAACTCTGGGTACCCAGAGGACAGTATGTGCTTGGAGTGTCTGCAGACAGCCCACGGGTGACTCTTAGGGGATCATTATGTCAAGTCATAGTATACAAACAAATCATAATGTATGATCTACAGACGTGTCACCTCCTTATTTAAAAAAATGCTATTTTCCTTTCTTCCTTCTTCCTTCCTTGCTTTTTTTTTTCCTTTTTAAAGCAATTCTCAAAGCAAGCTGTAGAACATGTTCAGAGCCATCTCTCCAAGAAGCAGGTGACAGCTACTCTTTTTCAGGTAAGATAAGAACACTTCGAAACAAACGTCCCAACTTGCCTCCTTAGCAGCCTTGGTAATGTTTCCTCAGCTCGTCAAACATGCCGATGTACATGGCTGTCTGCTCAGAGCACGCAGGTCCTCTTGCTGCAACCTGCTGCAAGTGCTGACAGGCATTACAGTCGTTCCTGGAAAGAGGCCGCTGGCTGCGGGCAGTCTTGTAACTTCGTGTTCTGGAAATCCGTTGAGCCAAGACAGAGCTGAGCCTTCCTCCTGCTTGGCATTCAGTGTCTGTGATAAGTGGGGGTGATGCAGCTTGTGATTATCCTCTGGATTAAGTGAGATTTATGTTCCAGAGTTAGAGGTGATGCTCTGGGCACTCTGGGATTGCATACCGCTTGACTGCTTCTATCCTGAACATTACAAAGGTTTAAACCAAGACTCTGAAAGCTGGTCCCTCGTGACAGGCCTATGTGTGTTTGCTGCTGTCTAGGCTGACTGGCTTCTCCCCTGAGGACCTTTTCCAGCCCAGGTTTTCTGTAGAGGTGGCTATGCGAGTGAGGACAGTCAGCGTCTCAGATGGGTAGCATATATCCATGTGTCTGTGAATTATAAGAAACAGGAATCTCATTAATCAATTTTCAAAAGTGAAGTGAATGGATTCATCCTTTATTGGATTACCAGCTTCTTTATAGTAAGATACCCAGGCTAGCCCCTGGATCCTCCACCTCCCCACGGCTCTTACAGGTACATGCAACTGGACCTCGCTGGTTCAATGTCTTAGAACAGGGCAAACCTCTGCAAAACAAAGTCAATAATTCTCAGATCCCGAGCACCTGCTTTGCGGCACATGGGGCGTTGCTGTCCTCTTGGAGTTAGCTGGATCTGTCTGGAACATACTCCAGAATGTTCCCAGAGTTAGGATTAGAGCCCTGGATATTCTGACAAGCTGGGCTGGACATTAATAAGAAATATACACGAGCCAAGTTAATAGTGAAACACAGCGGAGGAGAATTTCTGGAGCACAGGCACACTAGAGAAAAGGATGAATCGATCCACCCCACTCCTACGCCCATCACCTGGGTCTTGATGTGAAGATAAGGTTTAGGCTATGTGCATAGCCGAGCAGTCCTGATCACGATGCGGTCATGTCTATCACATTTGTGTTCTGATGAGCGCTGTGTTTCTCTGTGCTTCGGCCTTCTCCTCCTCCGAGCACGTCTTGCATGAGATTCCTGGGGAAACCTCAGTTCTCTGCTACTTTGTTACCGCATAGCCTGGTCACTGAGGGGAGGAACATAGTATCTTCTTAGGTTGTCCTCATCCCTGCCTTGCCGGTTACGGGAAGAGTCTATGTTTCAGTTCTGGGCCTGCCACCCTCTCCTGCAGCTTCCTAAGCCAGTTTGCTTAGAGATTTGGTGGGGGTGGGCACACACAGGGTGCTCTGCAAGGGGCCTGCCCTTCTCACTGTTCCTCAGTGAAAGCTGAGACCAGATATGTTGTGTTTTATAAAACTAAGGAGAGGGAAGAAGGAATATGTTTGGTAGATGTGCAGTGAGGTGTGGGGGAAGGGGGTTGCCTCTGCGGGCCCATGCTGAGGCATCCCTTCCCCTTGAGGGACCAGCCACTTAAAGGTATAGTATAGAATAGAGTTTATTCAGTGCATGGGTAAGGGAGTTGAGGGAGTAGACACACAGACATACAGACACACACACACACACACACACACACAGAGAGAGAGAGAGACAGAGAGACAGAGAGACAGAGAGACAGAGAGAGAGAGAGAGAGACAGAGAGACAGAGAGAGAGAGACAGAGACAGACAGAGACAGAGACAGAGACAGAGAGAAGAGTAAAGGCTGGCTATGGAGATGGGGGGGTGGAAATGGGGAGAGAGGGGGAGCAGGAGCAAGAGGATAGAGTAAGAAAGCAAGAGAGGGAGAAGGGGGCAAGCAGCCCCTTTTATAGTGAGTCAGGTACACCTGGCTGTTGCCAGGTAACTGTGGGGCGGAGCCTAGACAAAATGCTAACAAGATATCTTACAGTAAAATAATGTGGTGCTGATGTCTGCATTGCTGCCTCCATCTCTGTAGTGTGAGTGCTTTGGTTTTCAACTGATTCCCACAGATAGCCCATAGCCAGTCAGTCACGCAGACATTGCTGAACTGTGCCGTAGACTACACAGCATATCTCTTGAGGTTCTGAGGGAAGTGAAATACAGCATTAAGTAAGATTTAACTTCAAGAACCACCAGTGACCGCTTGCAGTAAAGAGTTTTAATTTAACTCTTTGTTTATTTAACTCTTCATTATCAATTAACTATTTTTATTAGCCGTGTGGGATACCGTATCCAATATCAGGTGTGGAGGCCCTGGCAGTCCAGCCAGCCTCTGCTGAGCTTCTAGGCTGCACTTCTAGTGGAGATGGCGTAAAGCCAGAGAAGAGACACTGGGAGGGGCTTGTTCTTTCATAGTTATCCTTTCCCCCAGAGAATTGTATTCATCCCTTCTGAGCACCTAGGTGCTCTCTCCACCTCCCGTCTCTGGGAAGTCCCTTTAGTTCAGTGTCACCAAGCTAGGGACCAGGCTTCTAACATGTGACCCTGATGGGCACAAACCACACTCCATTCCACCCTTGGCACCTCCTTCTCCATTCAAGTTTAGCCTCAGTAACAATGAAACAAGATCACTAACAGGTGAGAGTTACAGAGACGAAGGAAGTTATCACGCTGGCCCCAGGGCACACCCACCTACACGCTGTCTCTTTAGCACAATGGAGCTGTTAGTGTGGCTCAAGGCAACTTGCATCCTCCCGGCCTAGTGATGAACTGAATGAATGGCTAGATGGACAGATGGAGGGCTGCTGTCGTCTTGTGAAGTCACCTGAAGTTTACAGTGCGCCACAGTATATCAAAGTCAATTCAAAGGGATCAATTGATACTCCTGTGTTTGCCAATCTGCTTTAGAGAGAAATAATTGTATAGGCAGATTTGGGGTTGAGAGAGGGACCTGGCTGGTGGGTGACTGAAAGGTGCTCTGCCCTGCGCTCCACAGGTGACATTCTCAAATTTCATCTGCTTGGTTGTTGTTTATTAGATATGACTTTTCCACTTTTATAGATCGAGGTAACTGAGGATTTTAGTGGGAACGTGTGCTTGTACCCCCACTGCTGAATGCTGGCTTTGTCTCCTTTCACTGGAGTGTGTGTGTGTGTGTGTCTGCGCACGCGTGTGCATGTGTAAGTGTATATGGGAGTAGTGTGTATACATGTGTGCGTGTGTGTGCATGTGAGAGTGCATGTGTATGTGTATGTATGTGTACATGTGTGGGTGTGTTTGCACATGTGAGTAGTGTGTGCATGCATGTATGTGTGTTTGTGTGTGTGCATGTGAATGTGCATGTGTATGTGTATGAGTGTGGTTGCATATGTATGAGTGTGTGCATGTGGGTGGGTGTGCATGTGAGAGTGCATGTGTGTGTGTGTTGGTTCTATAAAGTGCCTGACAAAAGCCACTTAAGGAAAGAAGGGTTTGTTGGGGTGTAGTCCATGGGGACACAGCCATGGTGGTGGAGAAGGTGTGGTAGCAGGAGTCCACAGTCAGGAAGCCAAAAGGGATAGAAGCAGCCGCTCCTGCAATGGAGCTGCTCCCTGCATCCACAGACAGGTTCTTCCCTCACAGACACACCAGGAGAAGTGTCTCCATAGTGATTCTGGACCTTCTCCGATTGGGAATCAGTAGCTATCATCACAGGTTTGATTTGTTAAAACATGGCCAGGTAGTGATCAAGGGGTCCTAGAGAGGCTGTGCTGCTCCTCAGTTACAAGGAAGAATGGAGCATTTGATGGACCAGAAGTATGAACTGTGAGTGAGCACACTCTTCCTTCCCTGTGGAGAAAGTCTGTTAGAGGAGCATGCGACCTCACTGCTGAGCCTTCACCCGAGCTCCCTGCCGTCTGGACACCCCTGCCGTCTCCACTCGTTCTGATAGACTCTGGGTGAAGACACCAAAAGGGTTAAATTTCCCGTCATCCAACATATCAAACACATCGAGATATTTTCCCAAAAGATCTAATGGACTCTGGTGAACTCTGAAGCATGGCCATCTGCCAGCTTCTTGTTCACAACTAGAGCGTGTGGAATAGAAATCGTGGCTGTTTGTTCCGTGCGAGGAGGAGCAGAGCTGAGGCAGAGAGTGTTTGATCCCCACTCGGGGAACCCGCCGGACTCTCTCCAACTCACAGGGTACTCATTAGAAGCCCCGATGACACCTGCTGAGCCCCACAGCCTCCTTCCCTTCTCTGAGTCTAAAAAGTATAACATTAATTAGTTAATAACATGACCAATTAGGACAATTAACCGTGGGCCTATCAGCTTCCGGTCTTTAAAACTCAGTCCACGTGGATGAGGCGCATAACAAGGCATGCTGGGAAACTCACTCACAGGGCCCAGTGCCATATGTAAATGTACAACCCTCTTCAGAACTTAGTCTGAATTCCAAGATGGTGACTGAGGGCCACATAGCTAAGGGCTGGGAGCCTTTATGTACCTCAGGAAGCCAACTCTGGTCAGTAAGGAAGTGACAGCAGCTTGTGAAGAGCTGCGTGCAATGCAGTAGGAGCTGACAGAGATGATAATCCTTGAATGAGCCTGGTCATGCTGAGGGGTACAAGCATGGGGGCAGCATCCCCTGGGTAGCATCCTGTGGGCAGCATTTCCAGTAGCACAGTTGCTCACCTCAGGCCCAAGGCCACTGGCCAGCGCCCTTTCTCTGATTCATTCCTATTTACATGGTGTTGTTTCTTCTCTGTTCTTTGCAGCCATACATAGAAGAAATCTGCGAAAGCCTTCGAGGGGATATTTTCCAAAAGTTTATGGAAAGGTATGCAGCTTGATATATGCATGATACATTCCCCCAGTATATGCTGCTTTTTCCCTCCACAGATCCTTCCTGGCCAGGACTCCCAGAAGCCCTTTGTCACACTTCTTCCTTGATGCTTTATGCTGTATCTCTGGGGTGTGTCGTCCTTGACCCCCACATTCAGCTTGTTCTAAAATTGACACAGCCTGGAGAACTTCCATTTTACAAGGATCATAAGGGAAGCCTTTGCTAATTTGGCAGGGTGGCTGTCTTTTACCTGATTCACATCTTAAGATCTTGAGGCACATCTCCCAAGGCAGGGCAAGCCTGGGAGAGGACAGATGTGTACTCCCTGGCATTGTTTGCACACTTAATGAATTCATCTCCATGGGTTTCCAGGCTGCAGAGTAGTGTGCTATCCGGTATTCTGAAGTTGGTCGGCTCTCCTTGAGCTGTTTACTCATGTATCTTACAGTTTGCACACAGAGAGAGCTCCGAGCCTCTGAGAGCAGCCCCCTGTGTGTGTTCCCCTTGATTGCATGGGTTGTAATTTTACTAGAATGGAGAGATAATTTATCCTGGAATATGCTCAGTATCTTGGGGGTTGACATTCATATATGTGAACCTTGGCATCTCATCCTGGGGCCAGCAGAAAGCTCTGGAAAGCTCAGTAAAGCCAGGGAGGAATACAGGCTCAGAGCTGAGCTTTGGCCTCATCGAGGACCAGCCCCATAGCCTGTATTTCTCAAATCTGGCTCCTAACTCAGAGTCCATCTTAAATCTTGTGTGACTGGGTTCCACTTGTTCCATGCCTTGAACCTGGTCTATCTTTACTTCAAGAGTTGATGATCCCTCATCGTGGGATACCAGGGGTGTGACTTGCTTTGTAGGCAGCACGCACACACACACACACACACACACACACACATACCCTAGGGTGTGAAAACACATTTTACAGCAGTTCAAGTTTTAGGTAAGTAAATTACTTTGAATATCAATTTGTTCATTTCAACATTTTAGTTTGAATTCTCAAAGTAAAAAAGAAAGAAACAAAGAAAGAAAATCATGCATGGTTGGTGTGAGTGTGGAGTTTGGGTTTGGAAAGCCCAGGCCTTGAACATCACCAGAGCTGTGCAGGCACGTGGGTGGGGCACTAGGGGCTTGAGGGCTTTCCTGTGAGCCCTGCCATC